>PVKB01002535.1:0-272269 GCA_004027205.1 Ctenodactylus gundi
AGAGCAGGGGACAGAGGCCATGGAAAGGCTATTGCCCTGACCTTTCTGACCAACTCCAGGTAAACCTGTGCCTCCTGCCCTCAGACACCACTTCTCCACGCACCTTTTCCCAGTCCCTATACCACAAGCCACTGCATCTCACAGCCATTCCACAGTCCCTGCTCAAGCCAGGCTTCACCTGCTCACACATGTTCCACCAACCGAAGGAAAGGTATCAGCCCACCTCAAATTTAACCCCCAGGCCAACAAGGAGCCCAGGCACAAGCACTCCAAAGGTGCCTGCTGAGAAACTATGGTGTCCTGGGTATTCCTGTCTATTTTCCAGACAAATCTGAGATAAATGATTTTTTTTTTAAGTTCACACAAGCCAAGATGTTAAGAGTCAGGACAGAAAACAACTGCCCCACCGTGACAGATTGATACCTGTGGATTCTGCATCCAAGGCTCAGGTGAGGGGACCCCAGCCACTCATCACCACTGAAGCCCTGGGAAGCATTTGCAACAGTGCATTTTCACCCTATTCCACGGGAACTGGATTCTAAATCCAAACCCTGAGAGGTTAACTTGCCTGAGGTCCCACAATCAGGAAGTGGCCATGTCAAAAATGCAAAGCGCTAGCCAGAGCTCTTCTAATCTCCTCAAAGTGCCCAGATTATCCCCAGAATGCCGTGTGCAAACTATGACACAGAAAACAAAACATAGCATGAAACTCTGAAAGCGGGTCAATGGCCATGCCTGAAAAGCTATCAGGCATTTACCTGCTCCTTCTGTGGGCCAGGAAAAGGCAGCACAGCCCACAGAGCCATCTGGCTGGATACTTGTTTTTTTGCAAATAAATTTTACTCATAGAATAAAAAAGGAGCTGAAGAGGTGTCCACAAGGCACTCCAGCCATGGTTTTGAACAAGCATGCAGAGCCTCCCAGAAGGGTACAGTTGAGTAGGCTTGGAACATTCCAGGTGACTCAGGTGACATGGAAACTAGAGCTCTCTGATCCAGGGAGTGTCTGCATTCCTCCCCTTGCAGGCTGCATCCACAGTAGAGCCAGGAGACAGGCTCATGGACAGACACACCATCCAACCCCCCCCCACCCCCAGGGTCAGCTGGATCCCACCAGTGCCTTCATCAAAGTTTGAGGTACCCTGGCTCCCACATCCAAAATTCTAATGCCCATCAGTGTGTGCTATTCCATGAAAAGCTGCTAGGTTCCACCAGGCAGTCTCTTCTAAGGGGGCACCCACCCTGCAACCACAGCACGTGCAACACTGGGCCAGGGTTTGTGGTTCCTCTCCTACGAGGGGCAGAAATAGAAGCTGGCGTTCTCTTCTCTATCACTATGGTATGTGCAGGACTGAATTCTGGGAACTCAGATGGCCAGAGGGGATGGGCTCCCTGGAACACCCCAGTGGAAGGACACAATTCCCAAGCACTGGAACGGCTGAACTTCCAAGATGATTGCCACTGACGCCTGCCTTCCCATGCCCAGGCCCTCTGCGATCCCGTCCTATGACTGGGGGTCACCTCTACCCAGGAAAGTACAGCAGGACATGGGATCAGGTTACAAAGGACTGACTTCTGTCTCATGTGTTCTAGAGAATATTCTCTTACTTCTGTCAGTTTTCTTTCTGGGTCACTTCTCTCTCCCTCTGTCCCTACTCACTTGGTAATTCTGACAAAGGCAGAAAGTCAGCCCCTCTGTGGAGAGGCCCTTAAGGCAGAGAGCAAAGGCAGCCTCTTTGCCACAACCACAGAACGGCTGAAAGCTGCCAACACACCAGCACGAGCTTGGAAGCCCACTCCGCCACAGGATGCTGCAATGCGGGCCACGAGAGGGTGCCAGGGAGACACAGCGAGGCCACACCCAGACTCCTGCCATAGAAAATGGGAGGTGAGAAATGGGTCCAGTCACTAAGCGCTGGTATCACCTGTTACCCAGCAGGTGAAAACTAATACCCAGAATTCAATCCTGATTTGTCAAGTCCATCAACACCCACCCCACTCCCTGAGAGCTCCCCGCAACCACGTCTCCTTCCAGCTGCTGACGGCCTCTCTCTGCTCACAAGCAAAGCTCTGTGCTTGCACTGCTCACCAGACGCAGTCCACAGTGCCACCGAAATACGTTCACAGGTCAAGGCTGTCTTTAAAACAAACCCTCCCTCTTTCCTTTACCCAGGGCATCAGCTCTGGGCTCCTCGTCCTTCATGCTGAGACCTTGGCCCCCTGCTCCTCAGCCACATCTCCTCTTCAACCCCTCCCTCCCGCAAGCCCAGAGCAGGAGCTTTTCCAGAATTCAAGCATCTCCTTGGTATGACTGCACATTCTGGGGATGCCCTGGTTCAACCCTGTCCCCTTGAACTGACCTCTGTAGCACTCAGACAGCAAAGGTTTACTTACTCAACTCCTTGCTCAGGTGAGGCCTTGTGCCTGATGCTAGGGACACAGAAGGCTCCTCAGGGATTATCCTTTTCCAGCACTGGCCCTTCCACAGACCACCAGAAGCAGCCGCCTCCCCAGGCCAGGATACCTCTCTCAAAATACCACAGAGCCAGTCAGTCATGACACCATTTCACTCATCTACCTTGGCTCATGGTGTGCCCCAGGACATCACTCACTGGTCCATTCTGTTAACACCTGACGAGTACTAGATGCAATTTAGAGAAAATCCATTGAACAGTAGCAAACACGAAGGACATGTAAGTAGATGCTTTCATATACTAACTCATATAACCATCCCCACACGGCTATGATTATTATCCCCATTACACAAGGAAAGAAACTGAGGCATACGGAGATTACTCCTCTACCAGAGCTGGGATTTGACCCTAGCAGTCTGGCTTCAGGGTCAGTGCTACTGACCACAGAAATAGCAGCCCCTCGAAGAAAGTGAGGCAACAAGTACCTTAGTTACTACTCAATGGTGAGCAGAAAACCTGAATGCCACAACTTAAAGGAGGAAAGATTTATTTTAGCTCAGAGTTTCAGAAAGTCTCAAACCATCCATTCATTCATGGCTAGCCAGCAACAGTGGAAACACATGGTAAAGGCTGGACAGCTGTTCAAGACATGGCAGACAGAAAGCCAAGGAAAGGAGGAAGGGTAGGGCAACCCTTCCTGGTCCCGTTCCAGTAACCCGCCTCTTCTGGGTCAAGCCCCAGAGTTCCCCGCCTCTACCCAGGCCCTGCCTCTTAACAGCGAAGAGTTCCCTCGTCTTCCACAACATCGAAACAGAAGGCTTTTGGGGGTCATTACAGACCCAAAACATAAGAACCAGGTTCAAAGAAAGTCTTAAAGATTTTTTTTTTTTTTTTTTTGCTTTTAATAACCATTTCTAGATGACCGAGAAAAGGAAATCAATTTTTTGGAATAGCAATTAAAACCATGAATGTTCAGAAAAGTAAAATTCTCACTGAGGTTGTAAAACCTGTAATCCAACTCAGCTTTTTCTGGAAAGAAAAGCCTGCTAAATAAATGCCATTCAGAGAAGTCATCACCTATCTGCTACCTTCCATTAGAAGTTTCCCAAAAGCACAGGTCATGGTTATCTTTTAATGAATTGTTGTAATGCTGAGTGTTTTTACAGTAAGAATAAGCAGGCTGATATATGTGTGGTTCATGACAGATCCCAGGTTCTCTAAGGCCTGATCCCTGGAGGCCAGCTCATTCCATTAGGGCAGCTTCCTGCAGATCACAACCCAGCAGCAGCTCTATCTATTACTCTTCCATTCTAATGCTCGCAGCCTTTCAAGATTTATTTCTACTGTACCATCAGGCAATCTGCTCCCAAATGAATACAGGGCTCGCCTCCAACCCAAAGCTAAAAGTAAACCTCATTCCACTAGAAAGAAACTCCTGAGCCCACCCCCCGCATGCAACTTCTCAGGATTCACGAAGTGCTAGGAAAATGAGCAAAGATCAGAGTGATACACGCAATCCTCTTCCCATCATGAGCTTAGGCCCCTCGCCATACAGCAGCTTCAAAGACATGCGGAGAGAACTGTAACCCAATTTTCACACAGGACTTTCAACTCAGCCTCCCACCCGCCAAGGCAAGTTGAGAACAGCTTTCCAGAAAAGGTGATTGTACGTCACTCAGGCAGGGAGAGTCATCACGTGCTGTCTTGAGGCTTTGCAAGATTTTGCTGTTGTATTGCTTAGCTGATTTGATTTTTGGGTTTTACAAAACTAAAGTCGAACCAGGTCTGGCAACACAAGTCTGTAATCCCAGCAGTCTGGGACTCTCAGTCAGGAGGATCACAAGCTCCAGCCCAGCCCACGGACAGTTAGCAACTTGGTAAGACCCTGTTTAAAAATGTTAAAAAAAATAGTAACTTTAAAAAGGGTTATGTTCCAGATGTAGCTCAGTGTAAAGGCCCTGGGCTTGGTCCCCAATGTCACTCAATCTATCTACCTACCTATCTATCAACTGTCTATACATATATTGAGAAAGTCAAAACAAGCAACATAAAGTGAAATATTTCACCAGACCTTAGCAACACTATACAATCTATTCACAAAACAGAGCCTCGTTTTTATGCCTCCTCTGGAGGCTCCTTTATACAGCACAGCATCTGCTATGATCTGAATGTGCCCTCCAAAGTTCATACAGGGAAATTTAATCCCCAAATCCACACATTAAAAACATTTGAAGGTGGGGCCTTTGAGAAACAATTAGGATTACAGGAGGGCACGAGTGTGGCAAGCCCTTGATGGCATGAGAGGTTTTAGAGGAAAGGAGATCTAAGCATACACGACCTCCCTTGCCATGTGATGCCCTCTGCTATATATTAAGACACAACAAAAAGGCCTTGACTGGGTACAGACCCTCACTCTTGGCTCTGCCCAATTCTGAGAAATCAGTACCTTTTCTTTATAAATTACGGAGTCTGCATATTCTGTTACAGCAACACAACAGGGGCTCAGATGGCTTCTCCTTTTCACAATCACAGTATACACAGCACCCAAATTTCTCTTGTCCCTCCACCCACTAGATACCAAAAGAAACATGAAAGCTCCCGACTGTGTCTGGGAGTGGAAAGGACCAAAATGTCCTGTGGCATCATTTTGCAGGGCAGATGAAGCCACTGAGCAACTTTTATGGGAAATGTCATCCTCCTGCACAATGACCAAACAGATTACTCTGGATCAGCAGGTCCCTCACATGCTGCGATGGAAAAACATGAACATACAGCTGCTAATGACTTCTGTGGCTTACCCATCTGCTGGCTTCCTCATCTATATGGATTCGTGGCTACACTTCATCACTCTCAAAAGGATTGTCGTAGTGAAGGCACTGAGCAACCTAACAGAATCACCGTAATTCAATAGACACTTTGATTTCCCTGACACAAGAGTCGGCCATTACTGTTTGCAATCAACTCTAGCTCTTGTCAGCACAAATCAAATCACACCTGATAAACTAATCACACAACCTGGTCAACGACAGAAGTAGATACTCTAATGTACTTGAACCAAAGAGTTTGCTTGGTAACGTAGGAACTTTGAAAATTAATACTGAGTTTGAACTACTCCTCATTCTTTTATATAATTTGGAGAAGCACCATGAATTCAAAGAAGACCAGAAGAGTTAAATGGTGTTCCTCCTTCTAGGGCTATTCAAAATTATTCTCAATCAATTCTTATCAACTAAGCAAGCAAATCATAGTCACCAAACATCCAAAATATACCATCATCCCTACAAACCAGGGTTCCCCAGCCCTCAGGGGGTCCCAGACCAACACTAATCAGAAGCCTTGAAAGGTCCTGGCCAACCAGGATAGGTGACCAAAGCTCCACCTCCTCTGGCCAACAAACTCCTACAAGGTCCCAATGCTGCTGCTGATCTGAAAAGAGGTAGAACTTTGCTCCCTGTTTCCCTCCTGCTGCTGCTCTCCAATTCAAAACGTACTACATAACAAGTATCCACACCCCACCTCCATGCTTGGGAGAATGGTCTTCCACTAAAAAGGTCCCTCATGCCAAAAGGCTGGGGACCACTGCTACATCTGATATTGATACCCAAAATAAGGAACTGGAACAACACAGCAAAATATAACCTGACTTCAAAATGGGCAAGGGCAAAGGATGTAGGTCAGTGGTAGAGTACTTGGCTAGGGTGCATGAGGGGATGACGCTCAGAGAAAAGAATCTGGATTCAACACCCAGGACTTCCCCTACCAAGAAAAGAAAACAAAAGTATGGCAATTCCTCAAAAACTCAAAAACAGGTTACCAAGTGACCTACCAACTCCACTTCTGCACACTCAGCCAGAAGAACTGAAATCAGGATCTTTACGAGGTAAATCATACACCCATGCACAGAACAGCAGAAACATGGAGGCAAGCCGTGCCCATCAGCAATGAATGAAATCGCAAAATGTGTCTACATACACACAATGGAAGAGTGTTGGGGTCTTCAGGGACGGAGAGCCACAGCATCGCTCACCTTGGCTGAGTTCCTGCCTTCCCAAGAACACCTGGCTTGTAATTTAAGCCAGGTGTTGTTTTGCTTAAGCTCCTGGAACTGCTCCTTATGGCATCCTCCCTCCCCTACTCCTTCCCTCCCCATGGGTGACCTCACGCTGGTTGAGGCCTTGCTGATTGGCCCAAGGTAACTACCTCAGTCTATTTAAACCCCTGTACAGGCTAAGTAAACTTGAGACCACGATCACTGAATCAACTCCCAGAGTGTGTTACTCTGTCATCTGATCCCTCCTCGGCTGTTCCAGGGGTTCCCGCAGAACGGAGACTCCAACAGAATAATATTCACCCTTGACAAGCAAATGATGACGTGTGATACCACAAACTTTTAAACTTTATTCTAAATGAAACAGACTATTCCACCACTGTAGGATCCCACTTATCTGGGGGCCCTAGATCAGTTAAATGCATAAACACAAAGTAGAATTGCCAGGGCCTGGTAATCGGGGACGGGGAGAAGTCAGGAGGTTTCAGATTTGCAAAGGTAAAAAAAAGTTCTGAAGATGGATGGTGCTGATCCAAACTGTACATTTTTAAATAACTGAGGCAGTACATTTTATTTTTTGTGTATTTTGTACAATAAAAAATAACTAAGTGAGGAAGAGAAAGAAGAGGAGTACGAAAGGGAAGAAGAAAAAGCAAGACACGGGGAAGGAGAACCAAGAGGAGACAGAGAGCAGAGAAAACATGAAAGGCTTCCCAAGGAAAGACTGAAGGATCTGTTTGCCCCATCGGCCCATCGTTTCCCCCCCAATTTTTCATTTCTACTTCTTTATTCTTTTTAAGTGAGGGCCTCCATTTGAAAAGACTTCGAACACAACTCTATTCTACAGTAGGCACATACCCAAGCAGCGGTGACAGCCAGTAGCCAATGCTGCTGTATCACCAGTTTCTGCATTGCTGCTCTGAGCTAAGAATGGTTTTTGCACTTTTAAACTGTGGGGAGGGAATTTCTAAGAATATATTCTGACGCAAAAAAAAAAAACCCTAGAACTTAAATTTCAGTATCCATAAATAAGGTTTTATTGGGACATGGCCAAGATCATCAGTCTAAACTTTTGTCTTTGGCTGCTTTCTACGCTACAAGGCAGAGTTGAGTGGCTCCAGCAGAAACCACACAGCCCACAAAGCCCAAAATACTTCTTGCTGGCCTTTAACAGAAAAAGCTGGCCAATTCTTTTCTCAAACAGCCTCAATTTCAATCATTCTGCAACACTGCTCTCACAAATCTCTTTAGAAGGTTTCTGGAATTTTCTCATTTCAGCTTCGTTCATTCAACAAAGACCTACTAAGCATTGGTCCAGTGCCCAGGACAACAGCGGATGGCAGGGATACAAACACTAGCTGGGCAGAGGTAGTCCACGTCCTTGCAGAGTTTCTAGTTTAGCAAGAAAGATGGAAGTCCAAAGTGACCAATGTGGCCGTGTAGTAACACTGCAGTGCTAAGCACTACACATGTTAACAGCAGCACAAAGTCAGCTCTTTAGACAGACTGAAGAAGTGTCCAGGGGACAGGGAGTAGACAAGTGGAAAGAGAGAGTGAGGGGAAAAGAGAGGAAGGGAGGAGGAGGTGCCGGGTAAGGGAGGTGTGCTCTGAGTAAAGACCAGGACACCTTCTCTCTCTGAACAAGGACAAGCTCAAGGGCAGGGCACAGCCAGGCAGGAATTCAGGGAGCAAAGTGTGGCCTGCCAGGAGTTGTGACAAGGGCCAGGCCACAGAAAAATCCAGCTGGCTTTGTAAAGAATCAGCTTCCAATCTACATGCCCCAGATTCTGGCAAACCAGAACCACTGTGGGGAACGCCAGTCCAACTCGGGGTAAAGCAATTTTGACCTCCGTTTTCCTGCCCCACCTCCAGTGGGCAGCACCAGCCCTGTATCACGTGTATCTTAACACAACAGATGGGGACACATTTGCTCCTGTAGATGACAGGAAGGCCTTGCTCCAGAGCATAAACACATAAACTTGGTGCTGCATATGTCCTCCAACTCAACCACTCCTCACTGGTTTCCATTAAAAACAAAGCAAAGCAAAACAAAACACAGAAAAATACAGCAGAAGTAATCCTGGAAAGTCTAAGGCCCTCATTAAACAGATGAAGGCTCAGGAGGCAAAAGAAACACAGCCAGAACAGGTACTTCTCCTTCTGACTTCCATCCATGTCTCTCAAGTCTGAGCCCAGAAGTGGGTCCCAGAGAGAGCACATTGCCATCTTCTCCCACACCATCATCTGAGGCACTCGCATCCTTCTTGAGTCATTCATATGTCAGAATCTTGACTCATCAGTCTATGCTGGCCTTATCTATGAAGCCTCTTTTGGTACTTGAAACCAAAACAAGCTAACTTTGCCCCAGGTCCTGCCATTCCCACTTTTGTTTTAAGAAGTTCCAAACAGCCACTACCTTTCACCAACCCTCTAACTTCCACAAAACTTAACCACCAGCCCAGATGTCCCGGGTTAGAGATGCTCAGCTTTAACAGAACGAAGTATCTAGCAGATAGATGTTCATCCCTGCTGTACAGCCCAAACTGAGGATTGTGTCAGGAAAGACCAGTGCAACAGAAACACACCCTAAAGGGTAATAGCATGGAGTCAGGTCTGGAATCTCTCATGCTTTCCACAGTCCTTGATTAGGATTCTTTATTTTGAAATATTCATGACAGCTGTTGTGGGTTGAATTATCTCCTCTAAAAAGTCACAGGCAAAGCCAGAGAAGTCTTCTTAGCAGGTCATATCCTGAGTGACCCACCTTCTCCAAGCAGACACCACCTCTGGAATTGCCCAGTCAGCTACAAATTCATAAATGGGTGAATCTATCAGTGACTATAGCATCCCCATGATCCATAAAACACTCCCTAAAGCCCACATATGAGCACAAGACATTTTAGATCTAAACAAGAACCACCCACCTCTGGCCCCAGCTCATTGTGAGAAAATACATGTACTCCACTTCTAAGAATTTCCAAAATTACACAGTTTCAGTACTGCTAAAAAGTTCAAGTCCAAAAGAACTTCCTCTGAGACTCAATGCAAACTCTTAGCTATGAGCCCTTCTAAATTTAAAAAGAAAGTTAAATACTTTTTCAACATAGAGGGCATACTGCAAACATTCCCATTCCAAAATGGAAGAATGGAGAATATATAAAATTCAGGCCAAAGCAAGACAAAAACCAAGCAAGACAAACTTTAAATTCTATAGCTACATATCTAGCACCCAGGGTTGGCTGGAGTGAGACGTTTGTTAATCTCAAAGGGCTTAGACAACCCTGTGCTTAAGGTCTCGCTGGTTGCAGCCCACATGGCGTATCTCTTGGGCTCCTCCACTCACTGCCTGAGGCTTTCCTCAGCAGACTTTCCACATTCCTGGCATCTCCAACTTCTACTACCTGTTTGACTTCTTCTGCACAGCCTCACAGTGCCCTTTCAGGAGCTCCTGGTAAAAACTCTGACAAGGTCACACATTTCCTTCTCCTAAACTCAGGGAGAAAGGCTCTCTGACCCCATCACTCTTGCAATCTGTATGTCTGAAAACCAAGCACCATGTGGAAGAGGTCACGGTTAGCCACCAGTATAACCAACAACCAGGCCCCTTAAGCCATATCTACAGTGGTTTCTGTGTGCATAGGTGGCTGAATTTAGGAGCAAACTTCCCTAGGTGGGAAGTTTAATAAGCAGACATCACAGGGTATCTCTTATCAGATTTAAAAAAAAAAAACTATAGTTTTGTCCCCTTGGGCCTGCAATGGGTGGGGTTTCAATGATTCCAGAGATACTCTCAGGGTATCCTTGTCCTTGTCCCTGTACAAAGCACTAGGTTCCTTTGGAATGCTATTATTTTCAGCAATCATGTTCTCCTTTGCCTAACTTAGCAGGGGCTTTCTTTCTGGTGAAACTGTAAAGTTTTCAAATCACTCAGTTTTGCCATTTATTCCTGATTCTCGCTCATAGATTTGGCTAAGAGTGGCCAATAGTACTCTCACCGCAGCCTGAATGTTGGGTTGCAGTGAAATTTCCTCTACCAGATTAGTTATTCTGCTGCCTTGTGTCTCCCACCAACTTTCAGTAGAAGAGGAATGCTGAGAGGAGCAGACCCGCCAGGGAGGGTTCCCATACTGCCACAGGGCTTGAGGAAGGCAGGGGTAAGACCAGGTACAGCCTCAGCACAGCGTGAGCTCCATGAGCCCTCACTCTGATGTCAGGAACCCTGAAACTTATACAAAGAAGGACCACATGACCCCACAATTCCACTCCCAGGTCTATCCGCAAAAGAGCTGAAAATGCGTTCGAACCAATACTTGGACACGAATATTCAACCAAGGTAGTGCTACCTACAACAGCCAAAAGATAAAAACAGCCCAAGTGTGCATGGACAGATGAAGAGACAAAAAGAATCTAACCATAAATGGAATGTTACCCAGCCACAAAAAGGAAGAAAGTATTGACACACAGAGACAGATGAACCTCAAAAACAACCAACTGACAGAAGCCAGACCAGTAAGGCCACATTCCACCCAATTAGTATTGTCATGAAATATCCAGAATAGATAAATCTATATAGACAGAACTCAGTTTGGTGGTTGCCAGAAGCTGGGACAGAAGGATCCAGAAAGCAATGACTTAATGAGTAGAGTTTGACTTTTAAGTGACATCAATGTTTTTATTGCACACATTTTGTGAATGCACTAAATGCCACAGTACTGTTCTTTAACTATGTATTATGTTGGTATATTATGTCATGGTTGACTGTATACTATATGAATCTAATATCAATAGATTTTTTTTAACTGCAACTGATTCAAAAACTTCTACCCTGCATGATCTTGGCTCTGCCCCTTCCTCTCTAGGCATCTGACCCCCACAGCCTAGCAACACCACCCATGGGCTTCCTGCTTTCTTCACTCCCCCTCTGCTGCCCTCGCATCCTCGTGGACTCTATCACCAAGGTTAACCAGGAGCCCCCTCTTGGTAGCCTTCCAAAGCACCCACCCCCCACACTAAGCCTCAGGCCCAGCTGGGCAGTGGCAAACACCCTGCATCTCCAGCCTTACAACTGTCTCCCAGCATGCTCTACTTCCCCACCCCAGAGGGTACTAGGCAAAGACCAATTTCTGCTAACATTTTGGGCATTATCATGTAATCCTCATGACAACACAAAGAGTGTGCTCACCATTATCCACCCCACATACAGATAAGTAAACCAAAGCATGGAGGGTCCAGTAAGTTTCAGAAATAACACAATGAGCACTGGGTGTCATCAAGATCCACTAACCCAACTGTAGTCTCTGAACCCTGTGGGATTCCAGGCCAATGACCACTCAGCCTGTACCAGGACCTGATTACAGTGTTTAGAATAAACTCTAATGCAAATCAGCTTTCATGAATCCTCCTCCGCCCATGACAAATCTATACACTGCTGGAAACTCTGGCTCTTTCTAAAGTTACATGGGCTTCATGCTCAGCATGTGCCCTTCCCTGCAGCCCCTCTAGACCAAGAAGCTGTCCTCAAACAAGACTCATGAGCATGCCTCCCAAGACTGAATGCCCACAGCCAGGCCTCAGAGAGTGATCTGATTAAATACTCACCCACAATACCAGTCTAGACTCAATAGATCAACCCCTCAGCTCAGGGCCATGCTGGCTGCTAGACAATTGTGCAAAATAATGCTTATAAATGAAAAGGAAGGCAGGAAGCCGTTTTCTCCTTAGCTGCTATAAACTGGAAGCTGGAGACTTAATAATGCTGAGCAAGTTTGTAAGTCCAGCTGTGTGAAGCCCCTGGAGGAAGAGTCTGCCACAGACCAGGACAGAGCTCTCAGCAATCAATCACGCTGACGCCTAGGGTGCGGCCTAGCACACAGCATGACCCTGGAGAAAGAGGTCCCCTCCGCCCACACTCCTCCAGTCCTCCATATTCCCTGGGTGGCTCCAGCTCCTTCCTCTCGACTCAGACTTTATTGTGAATCTGGCCAATGTCTTCATTCTTGTTTTATGTGTCCAACTTCTCCATAAAGCCGCTCAGCCTCTCCTGGGAGCTCTGGACATGCAGTTCCCTCTGATTAGAAATGTTACCCCTCCTGGGGGTCACCTAGCTGTCCACCCTTCGGAGTAGTAGTAACAGCGCTCACTCCAGAGGGAACTCACGGCCCAGCCATGACATCCCTGTTCCCAAGTCTTCTCTTCCATTGGACAGTCAACATCCTGAGGCACAGACTAAGCTGACCTTGCACCATGGGGAGTCAGCTCTGACCTTAACAGGTGAATAATGCATGAACGAATCAATGAAGTAACTCAGACACTGTCTGTGGAATGGGATGGAAAAGACCAACTCCTTTACTAAACAGTTAACTGCACCAGCAGAATCTGAAACGAACGAGCCAATGCCTGGCCCTTGGAGGAATGGCAGTTGATTATTTCCTTTTGACCCCAGGGGGTGGTCAACAGTCACATAAAATTCAAAATGAAAGAAAAGAGCAGGTCAGACACTGGAATCTTCTAACATTAGCACACAAGTGGCACACTAGCTGCCACCATTTCTTCTAAAAAGATGATGCACCCTAGCACCACATAAACTGGGTGCGGTGGCACACGCCCATAATCTGGAGGCTGAGACAGAAGGACTGCCCTGAGTTCAAGGCCAGCCTGGGCTCCAAGTGAGTTCAGGACCAGCCTGGGCTATAGCGTGAGACCTTGTCTCCAAAAAATAAATTAATTAATTAAATTTAAAAATAAAAACAAAAACATAATGCCAAAAAGACTAGAATGCAATCTCTCTGTGTCTCAGCTTCCTCATGAGTCAGTGGTGGGGAAAAAGGCTCCAGGAAGAGACCTGACAGGAAATTAAAAGGCTACCTCCTTAGCCTATTTTTAAGCTGAATTTCTACCCTAATTCTCTGGATTTTGTTTTCCTTGTACTGTGTTCTATTCTGCTCTGGTTTTTCGTTTGTTTGTTTGTTTGTTTGTTTGTTTGTTTGTTTGTTTGTTTTTAGACAGGGTCTCATTTCAGGTTGGTCCTGAACTCATTATGTAGCCCAGGCTGGCCTCAAAGTCAGGCAGCCCTCCTTCCTCAGTTTCCTGATTGCCAGGATTAAAGGTGTGGGCCACCACCCGCAGGTTATGCGGTGCTAGGGAATTGAATCTAGGGCCCTGTGCAGGCTTAAGAAAGCCTTTCCCTCGGTATCAATTTCCTGTGGCTGTTCTAACAAACTAATGCAAACCTGGTGGCTTGAAGCAGCAGGAATCATTCTCTCATAGTTTAGGAGGCCAGATGTCCAAAATCAAGGGGTCTGCAGGGCACATTTCCTCCAAGGTCACTAGGAAGAAGGCTTCCCTGCCTCTTCCAAACCCTGGCAGCCACAAGTCCTTCCGGTCCTCACTTGGCCATCTTTTCGCGCATCTTTCCTCTCTTCTTACAGAACACCAGTCACACTGGGCTAAAGTCCTGCCGTAATCGGCATGACTTTATCTACATTCATTACAGTGACTCTATTGCCAAATAAGGTCACATTCTGGGACACTCAGAGCGAGAGCTTTTTGCAAGAAGCAGAGAAAACAATTTAATCCATAATATCATCTGTCCTCCACAGCTCAGTCTGTTTATCACGATACAGTCAAGCAATTGCAGGAATAAAGCTGTTGTTTTCCCTTGACACCTAAATATATGCAAATTCTTATGACACAATGATTTTCAAACTTTATTTATATATTCATTTTGGTCTGCTTTTCCTGGATATCTCAATTCAAGCTGAAGCATGTAAGTAGTTTTGCACTGAGAACAAACATGAAGTAATCTAGGTGAAAAATTCAGTGATTCTACTCAACAGCCCTCAAGTATTGTCCTTTTTAAGAGAAGACAAAAGTCTCAGATGGCTCATCTCAGGGACTACTTCCCAGGCTTCCGCTGTGCTAGGCCTGCGTTCTCGTATACCAGGTGGGTTACTACCAGGCACCAGGCAGAAAGCTAAACATCTTACTATGTTTCCTATACACACACAGACCCATCATCAAGTTTAATTTATACATTAGGAAAGGTAAGAGATGAATAACAATAACTAATAACACCAGAACAATTTTCAGTTACACCATAGTACGCTTTTTAAAATTTATGAATTAGTTACTTCTGGAATTTTGGACTTCATATTTCTAGACCTCAGAGGACTGCAGGTAACTGAAACCGTGGAAAGCAAAACCTGAGACAAGGAAAGCACTGTATTCTGCTGAGAAGTGTGCATGTTTACAAATAGATTCGGCGAAGTGCTGAGTGGCACCAAAAGGCTGCCGCAGGAGAGCAGATGGACGCGAGGAGGAACACATTGGGAGCTGCCAGGATTCCACCCAGTTCGACTCTCCTATCGTGTGTGTGTGTGTGTGTGTGTGTGTGTGTGTGTGTGTGTGTACACATAAATAAAAGTATTTTAGGATGTCAGCCAGTGGCAAATTAGACGTACTGCCCAGGAAGACTATGCAACAAAAGGTACATAAAAACGAAAAGCAAGATTCATCACCTCCAATGCCATTTCTCAGGGCAAATGACACAGTCCCAACCATAAAATGTACCACAGCCAGATGTGGTAGCACACACCTCTAATCCCAGGACTCCAGGAGGCTGAGGCAACAGGATTACAATTCAAAGCACAGACTGAGGAACTCAGCAACTTCAGGAAAACCCTGTCTCAAAAAAAAAAAAAAAAAAAAGTCCTAGAGACGCAGCTCAGGGCAAAAGCCCTGGGTTCATTCCCACTAAGTAAAAAATATGAATCATTATTAGCTCACTGACAAAGGCAGAGAACCTAGTAAAAATTCATAGGATGGTTTAAAAAAAAAAAAGTAGGCTGATGCATTTAGGAAGAATCTGCACGTTTGCATGTAACAACAGACTGGCAAATAAGTAACACACCAACTTTTTAATGGAAATACTCATTCTATACTAGGTATAACTTGGTCCTTAAGGAACACTCTCATCCAGGTTTCCCTTTCCAGGGACTCAGATTCCTCACTCTGAAGGCTCACTCCACGCTAATCCTCCCCTAAGTGCCAGCCAATAAATCACAGAGATCAAAGGGGGAAACTGTGCAGACCCATGTGTTAGAGCCCCTGACCACATCTGGTCCCCATTGGTAACTGCTGGTCACATGAAAGGTACCAAATGGAGATTTTATTTTCTGTTCATCTGGAGGCAACACGGTTGAAGAAGCAGGAATGCTGAAGAAATGAATTTCTGTTCAGTTTTTTTTTTTTTAGCCTTTCACTCAACTTTTAATAGGTACCCCACCCCCACCCCAAACACTGCAAGGGCCTCCTGCCTTCTGTAGGGCTCTGAGCAGGGACCTCCAGAGACTTCTCAGCTGCACTTCCCCATCTAGAAGGGGGCGAGCTCCGCATCAGCTCTTGGGAGTCCAGGCCCTCTTGTTTCTCAACCTCCTTCTTCCTATACCTGGTCTTTGTCCATTCAGGCAGCTGTATCAAAACACCACACACGGGGTGACTTATAAGCAACAGAAAGTCGTGCACACAGTTCTATAGGCTGAGAAGTCCAGGATAAATGTGACATCAGTGTCTGGTGAGAGTTATCTTCCTGATTCATAAACGGTACCCCTCCCCCATGTCCTCACATGTAGAAGAGATGATACAGGGCCTCGCTAATCCCTCATCACTTTACAAAAGCTTTGTCTCCTCAGAATACCGCTCTTTTACATAGGCTTCAAAACAAGAACTCAAAGAAGAGACCAGACCACCAGCCACCAGCACATGACAGCCACGTACTTACAATGCAAGTTATTTTGAGTAGTAGGTTATTTGAAGACTTTCTGGAAGTCTTTCTTTTTTAACATCTTTATACCTTCCATGTTGTTTGCATTCTCTCAATAACTGCTATATATTATTACTAAAATAACCATTTTTATTCCAAAATTGAAGGACACTAAGATTTTTAACAAGGGTTGGAAAGCCATAATTTTCTGGTCAAATCTGACCCATGTTTAGCTTTTTACTGTTTGTAGCTAAGAATGGTTTTCATCTTATTTCAAATTGAGGTATGACTCACATAATATTAACCATATTAAAATATATAATTCAATTGCATTAAGTATTTACTACATTCACAAGCTTGTAAAGCCATCGTTGGAACCTAGTCCTAAAGTATCTTCATCACCTCAAAAGGAAGTTTTCTACTACACAATCACTTTCTCATCACTCCTCTTCTAGCCCTTTGCAACCAGTAATCTACTTTCTCTGTGTATGAATTTGCCTATTCTGGACATTTCATATGAAGAGAAGTAGACAATATATGCCTTTTAATGACTGGTTTCTTGCTTTAGCACAATCTTCCAAGGCTCATCCATGTTGCAGCATGAGTCAGTACTTCATTCATTTTTATGGTTGAATAATACTCCATTATATGGATTTAAGATTATCAGCTGGTAGACATTTAAGATGTCTCCACTTTCCGAGAACCATAAGCAGTGCTGGCGTGAACATCTGTGCAAACTATTTGCCTGAGCTGTTATTAATTCTTCTGGGGATATTCCTTCACTACTGTGAGAAACAGCCAAACTGTTTTCTTTTACATGTTTAAATAGTCCCAGTTTTTTAATGGTTGTGGAAGAATCTACAACATATCTGCAAATTTGCCTCTCAGCCTACAGGGTTCACAGCATTCATCTGGACTACAATAAAAAAAAAAAAGTGTGCCAATCTCTGTTCTGAACAAAACTTCTATTCTTTTTAACTGTTCAATGCTTTATGATTACAAAGCACTTTAGCGTATATTATCCCCTTTGATTTCTTTGGTCTTTCATCACCACATTTGGGGGCAGGAAAGGCTGCCGGCAGAGCCTTCATCTTAGAGGTGATCAGCGACCGAAAATTCTTCAGAGCCTCTCTGGGGTTCCATAACTGCTACAGACTGAAGCCAAGATTCAAACCACCACCTCCGCTCACAAAACCAGTTTTCCTTCTATACTCCTTCCAAGTCACTGCAGTCTAATACACCAACAACTGGTCTAAGAAAACGTTTTATGTACAAAGGAAACTTTAAAAGTAGTCTTCTATCTATGCCAAAAGGAAGAAAATGTAGGGGAACACACTACTACCCAAAAAAGTCACAACAATGCTAGTGACAACCTCCATTTGTCTGAAGCACACACCAATTGTACAGACGAACTGCGGGGCCCACCATAACCACCAAGTATTTATCCATAGAGGACAAGGCGTCTGACTTGGCTCAGGAAGCTGATGGAGCCGAGCTCCTCTATGCAGAGATCTCCGCAGTCAGAGATGAGGGAGCTTTGAGGGCAATGATCCAGCTACACACTGGATTCTTCTACTGATACCACCAACCTTGAAAGCGGCCACCCTTCCAGGATGCTGCGCTCGCCAACCAGAAGCATGCGGCTCTCAAGCAATCTGTGACATTTTGCTGAAATGATGTCTGTCCCCTGGCCTTCACTTAATGTATACAGGGGCTGCACCAGGTTGTGGGAATGAATAAAAGGTCAGACCTCCACACTTTCCCTCACAGGCAGTGTTTTCCTACAGGAGCAGTCACCTCCTGCTCAGGATCCTGGAGTAGAAGCAGGTTGTAGGATGGTGGGGAGCAACATGCGGGGAGGTCCTTCCCCCGGCACAGTGAAACATGCAAACCCAAGCCTGGAAAAGCTGGACAGGTAGAAAAAGGGCATTTCCAGGCACCCAGAAAAGCATCTGCCACGCACTGTGACCTGCCGGAACACATGACGTTGAGTACCCAAGAGCCATTACGTTGGTGGCCACGGATCCTAGGTGTGGAAGAATCACAGGACATGACTGGGGTCAAAGTCTACTCAGTCCTGTCCATGGGAGTTCCCACTATGGCTCCCGCCCACACCTCTCCCCCACCTTGGCCTCACTAGACTGGCCCTCAAAGCAACAGCCCCCAAGCACAACCTAAAGAAAGGCGGCTTCCTGTCACGTTGCCTGCAGAACTCAAGACATAGCTCTGCCTTTGAAAAATGAGCAGCTGTACACACGTGATGTTGGAAGGGCTTGAAATAAATCTTGTGAAGTTAATAGAAGCATGGCAGTTTGGAAGAAAAATAATCACATTTCCCTCCTGCTAAATCATTATCTGTCTCTGGTAAAGACAATTATGTTAAAATAAGTTATTATTTTAGAAAAATAAAAAAGAGAGTTGGTGAGTGTCTTTAATCCAGCAAAGAGAACTCCCAAGGGTGAGTGAGAGCCAGAGTTCTGAACTGAGGAGGGTCTCTAGGTGGCCTCCGTGGCTTTTCTTACAGGAACACTGGCATGTCTTGTCATTGTCCTAGCCATCTACACATCCTTCCTACATCCTGGCACTGACGCCACCAAGATGAAAGAAGAGAGCCAGAGATTGTAGAACATGGCCCAGAAGCAGTGAGATGCCCAGCTGGGCACGAAAGGCCAAGAAGGCCACCCAGGGAGGGCACTTTAGGTGGTTGTCCGGCTAGTGGGAACCAAGCTAGATCTGAGAACCTTGAGTAGAGAATACAAAAGACAGGAACAGATGATGGTCTCTGAGAAGACAAAACCAGTCATATATAAGTGTAGCCAGGAAAACATGTAGTAAACCCATAATTCATTAGCTACACTCCTGACATTCCCCCAACCCCCAAAACCCAATGAGAATCCATTTAATGGCAAAACTCTTGTGTGAGCAGAGTTGGAGCTAAGTACAGACCACTTCCCCACAGTGCCCATGTTCACACCCCAGGCAGCAGTGCCCAGGCAAGTAGCAAAGCCCGGGGGTGTCACTGGGACCCACGGCCGGGAGGAATGGAAGGCCCGGGCATACAAGCCACATGCACAGCCAGCACCAGTCTCTCCACAATAGAAAAAAATCAAAATTCTAAAATACCAATGGTCTCAAAAGTTTCGATAAGGAATCATGGACTGCATTAGATTATGTCCTGGGGGCAGCTGTGGACAGAGCTGGAATGCAAACAGAAAGGAAGGAAGAAAGGAAGGAAGGAAGGAAGGAAGGAAGGAAGGAAGGAAGGAAGGAAGGAAGGGAGGAAGGAAGGAAGGAAAACTTATTTGAAGAAAAGTTTAATTTCTCTGTGGCTTCGAACAATGCCATTTCCAGCTGATACATACCCTCCATCACCACCCGTCTCTCCACACTACTTCCGTTATCCAGGTTATCTGTTCATTCACAGCACTCATGTGCTCGTAACAGTAATCAGTTACTGAACAACTTGACAAGTCATAAAATAAAAGCTATTAAATTTTAGGGCAAGGGCTCACAACACCCTTTTCTAACTTAATCATCAAAATCACAGATTTTTTTCCTTCTAATAATTTATTACTGATGACAAAATAATCTAGTGTGAGCAAGTGAGTGTCCAGAGGCACTCTCTCCCTCTGAAAGCCCACATGCTCACTGGCCATGCTGGACACAGGCAGGGGTGAGCAGAGGCCCCGTACTCGCCCAGTCTCCAGGTGAGGTGAGTGAGGGGCCTGTAGCGGGGGAGGCAAGGCAGCCGCAAGTGGTCCGCCAGGCCTGGATACCAGGATGCAGACTCCCAATCCAGTGCTCTTTGCCCACGTTATAATATTCTACCTGACTAAATTACCACAGTTCTTACCCATTAACTTCACTGCCTTTTCACTGTTTACTCTTAAACACAAGGACCAGTTGAGAATATAAAGATTCCACCTTGTTAAGAGACAAATACCAACACCTAGAAACAAAAACTTCCCATTCACAGGCAAACAAACTTTTACCCTGAGAAGCTAGCACAATATTGGGGTGTTCTATACAGCAAATAGCCAGGCGTTAGTACTACCAGCCCTACTGAGGGCAAGAGAATTCAAGAGCAGAGGGAATGGAGTGTGGGGTGTACAAACACTTTCAGATGGTAAGATTAGGAACTATCGGACTATTGTGGTTTGGATCTGGAATGTCCCCTAAAAGTTTCACGTATCTGAATGTTATAGATTGTCTATGGAACCATGTGCCATTGGGAGATTGGGGTCTAGTCTGCAGAGGTGGATTACAGGCATGGAAGTTGGATTATTGGTGTACAGTTGGAGTTTACCACCCCTTCCACACCTGGATCCAGGAGGGGCTGATCACTGGGATGAGACCTGGAAGGATACATAAGCTGCTTCCTGCCTTCCTTGGAGGACTAGTCTCAACTTGTCTTGACTTGGCTTCCTGTGTGCGATGTCGTGAGAAGCTGCCTCCACCTCTGCCTCTGCCATGTACTTCCGTTGCTGCAGGCTGTCCCTGGACTGTGACCTTCTGAAACTGTGAGCTAAAATAAACCTTTCCTCCCCTAAATTTGTAGTTGTCGGGAATTAAGTCACAGCTACCAAAAAGCAGCTAACACACAAACCAATACGCAAAAAAGACACTTAGGGCTGGGCATGATGGCACAAGCCTGTAATTCTAGCACTTTAGGGGCAGGGGCAGAAGGATCACAAATATGAACCCAGCCTGAGCAGTAAGTAACCTGATGAGACCCTGTCTCAAAATAAATAAAATGAGCTGGGATGTAGCTCAGTGCAAAAGTTCTAGGTTCAATCCCCAGTTAAAAAAAAAAAAAAAAAAACAACAACAACAACAACACTTAGACGTTGCCTTCTGGGTCCAGCACACTGAAGAACATTGGAATTCTAACCTGCAGGACATAATAAACAATGTACACACCAAAGAAAGCCACAGCGTTAGTTCTCATCAGCACCTCTTCTTGTCCTGCAGAAACATAAATATCTGTTTGCAAGTGACCTTCAGGGTTAAAAAGATGAGAAAACAGTTTGCTCACAATGCTGATAATGTTCAAGGGTCCATTCCTACATGCTTCTTGATTAGTGGAAAATAAGCACCAAAAGGAACAGGTAGAAGAAACCATTGACACCCACGTGCTCACCTTCCTACAGAGCGCACAGCCTGGTTACTCTCCAAGGTCTGTCTAGGGACAGAGTTAAGGGCAGAGGATCACAAGCAGAAGTAATGGGCACTACCTCAACCCCAGTGTCCCAGGACAAAAATTTTCTGTATGCAGACACTGGAAGAAGGATCCCTGAATACTCCAGCAGAGTAGAGCCCAGCTCTCTGCCCCTCCCTGCCTCTCTCTGCCCTCTGGGACAATGACCCCAAGGAAAAACAAACTTTTACCCTGAGAAGCTAGCACAATATTGGGGTGTTCTATACAGCAAATAGCCAATCCTAATTCAGAAAATAAATCATGACTGCTACAGCTATATGTAAAAAAGTTTACTCAATATATCTGATTAAGTTAGAAAATGCATTCAAGATGACATAGGAATTTTGTACCACCCTCCTGAAGAAAGATAGCAGCAAAGCATTGTTCTAAACTACTCTAAACAGTGAATGCATCAGCACAAAGACTGAGTAACATTTTTCATGAGGGATTTATCCAAGAAAGAGTCACATCGAATCCCTTCTGCAACCCCTGGGAATTCTAAGAACTGCAGTCCCTGACCCCACAGCCAATGTGAAAATTCTAAGGAATCCATCAAACACCATTCCTCACCTTCCAAACTTTGTCTTGTGACAGGCAGACTTTTACTCATAAACCAATTATATATATATATATATATATATATGAAATGCAGTCATCATTACATGCCAGAGGTATGTGTTGGGTTCTCTGTATCCCCAAAACTGTCTGTTATCTTTTAGACCTGGAATGTCCAGTATGATTTAATCATATGTGTTAATTCATCAATTTCCTGTGCTGTTAAGAGGTAGATTCTGGTGGGAAGGGGCGGACCCCTGGAGTTTTACCCAGAAGGGGCACATCATTGGGACACAGGCTGGGAGGATGTGTGCTAGCCCCACCCTTCCTTGCTTTCTTGGCTTCCTGTCCCACCATGCCATCAACCACATCTCTCTGGCTCGGCTTCTGCCAAGCCCTCTGCCACTGCCCGCAAACCAGGAATGGTCTGAGATCTCCTGAAACTAAGCTAAAATAAACCTTCCTCCCTGGAGTTTTAGGTGTCAGGTATTGTATCTCAGCAACAAGAAAAGAACTAAGACATTGTCTGAAGAGACTGGTGTTGTCATCAACTTCACAAAGAAAGAAATATGGCGCAAGGTAAAAGACACCTCTCCAAAGCTACCTGCTTAACAAGACACGAAGCAGAATTTAAACATGGATCTCTAGAAACACCAAACCTGAGAGCTTTTGATGTTAAGAGGTAGCACCTTTTTCCCTTGCAGCCACTCAAATGAATATTTAACAAGTTGACAGACATCTGTCTGGCGTGAAACCATCTGCCCTGTGCAGGCAGATTGCCTGCATGTGTACCCAGCTTCCCACCTGCATCCAGTAAGTCGATGACTCCCAGTTCCAAACCAGCACTGCTAGTACAAGATCAATGAGCCCAGCATCATTTGCAAGCCAGGTCCCCTCCCATAACCCATTAGCTCCTGAAATTAAAGTGCTCTCATGACTGTCCCAGGCCACTGAGGGCAGCACATGGTATGACTGGGGAAAAGATCCAGCCTCGTAGATGACAGCATAGGTCGAGCTCCCTGGAGTTGTGCAGCAAGACAGCCCTGATGGCAGTGGAAGAACAGTCGTAGTTCCAGAGGCCATCCCTGCCAGGAATGTGGAACTAGGATCCAGGACCAGAGGGCACCTGGCCACTCTACTCATGCTACCAAAACACAAATGCCAAGAAACCAGAAATGAATCCAAGCAGGGTGTGTCTGTGCCCAAAACTCAATGCACCCAAAGCACAATGGAAGCCATTCTCAGGGTGCCAGCTACCACAATAAAGCCCTGCTCAGGTTCCTGCTCACGTCTCAAACTACCTGGCCATATTGATCTGGCTCTAACTCGACTTTAAGACCTTTGAGGTCTGAACACAGAAACAAATTAAGAGTCCAAGAGAAGGACAAACTTAGACTGTGAGCCCCCTCCCTGACCTCCCAGGGATTCAAGCAGTACTCAGGATTTGCAGCCTGGTAGGAAAACCGAAATCCAAAGGCGATCAGGGACAGAGAAAATGCAGATGTAAAGTCTTGCATCACGACTATCATACTGTTATGGAGCTGCACTGTGTGCTTTCAAATTTCTGTGCTGAAGTTCTAAACTCAGATGGTCATTCTCTTGGAAACAGACTGTGCTGGAGACTGGGTCTTTCAGGAGGTGGTTAAATTAAAACGAAAATTAAATTAAATTAAAACTTCAGGGAGAATCTTAACACAACACGAGTAGTGTTTTTACAAGGAGAAGAGAGTGCACACAAACACACACACACAAAAGAGACAGGACAGAACAAGAATTCACTCTCCATGCCTATGAAAAAACAGCCCCGATGACACTTAAACCACCCAGTCTGTGGTACTTCATTACCACCGTCAATCCCAGCAAAAGAATACACCAGTTTGCATTTTGATTTTAATGACCACCTGGAAGTGCTTCCCACCATATTAATAAAAGCAATCTTATGAACAACACCATTGTCATTTGCATAAAATATTTTCAAAATATCTAACAGTACATTAATTCCTACAAACTGAATCAGTTCGCTCATAGGTAAGGCCAACCATCATCTTTCCTTTTGGAAAAGATAGCAATAGGCTGAGAAAAGTTCAAAGACTTCCCCCAGATCAAGGATGAAAAGTGGCTCTTTCAGAGCTAAAATTCAGCAAACTCTGGCTCCCGGCAGGTCACTGCTTTCCTCCCTCGAGACCTTTCCAAAACACTGATGCAGCGTAAAAAGCGAACTGTCTTTGACGAGTGATCAGCTGCAGCCTGTAGGGAGCTACAGACCCTCACACTGCTGGCCCCGCTCACTCGGCCTCCCCTTACAGGATGGCCGTCTCTTCCAACTGGACGCAGAGCCCCTTCCTGAACACATAGGCTGACTTCACAGCTCAGTGGCCCAGCTCCAGCTTTCCCTTTCTGCCCTGCAGCCTGACCTTCTCTAAGGCAGGGCCACCAAGCGGACGCAAACTTTATTGACGATGAGTTACCACCACACACCAACCAGACTGACTAAGTAAGACAAGCAGGCAGAGACGATCAGAAGGCAAAGTTACAGAGGAAGTGGGCAGAGGACACAGAGAACTGGGTCTCACACACACGTTACTGGTGGGAATACAAACTGGGACAGCCACTCTGGGAAAGTCTGGCAGTCTCTTAAGAAGCTAAATATCCAACTACCATCAACACAGCAATTGCACTCCTGGGCATTTTTCCAAAAAAAAAAAAAAAAAGGAAAACTTATGTTCAGCAAAAACTTGCACATGAATGTTCATAGCAGCTTTATATGTAACAGCCAAAACCCAGATGTCCCTCGACAGAGGAGGAGCTAAACAATCCGTGGCAGAGTCACAGCAGAGAACACTACTCAGCCAGGAAAAGGAACAAGCTGGATAGATAAAACAGCCTGGTGGATCCCAGAAAATTATGCTGTGGGGGAAGAAAGCCAGCCCCAAAGTTACGTATCATGATTTCCTTTCTGGAGCATTCTGGAAATGACAAACGTATAGAGGACAGGTGAAGGGTTGCCAGATTTTGAACAGGGATCATACGGCAGTGGGTGTCGTGGTGAAGAGGAGCACGAGGGGTCCTCAGGCCAGAATGTTCTGTCTCTAGACTAAACTGATGTCACCATCCTTGTTCTGAGACTAGAGGAGTTTTGCAAGATGGGAACTTGGGAGAAACTGGTAATATAAATAATATAAATATCAAAACCAATATAATCATGATTAATATAATAATATTTTCGCAAGTACATGTAAATAAAACTGCCTGAAAATACAGTCTAATGAAAGAAGTAGGAAGGGAGAGAGAAAGGGAGGGAGGGATAGAGAGTACCTGTTCCAGAGCTGCCGCCACATTCAACAAACGACTGATGGTGGCCTATTTTTCCTTTGTTTTCACTACCTGCATCCACAGAGGTGACAAGAGAAGAGAAAGAGCTGTTCACACACTCTAAGACATCCTAATGAGGATGTCTTAGGTAAACACTGGTACAATAAATTTTCTTAAATTTTCATAATGTTTGTTTCCAAAATAGGTTTATACAAATATAATGTGCCCTAAATTATTTTTTTTGCAGCTCTAGTGCCTGGATTTCTATTTACTTATGATCAAATCTAATTTTTCTTCCCCAAAGTAGCAGCTTATTATTCTAGACAAAACAACAGCTCTCTTGGACTTGCTGACTTCCAAATTTCTCTGGATACTACCCTATTCTAATAACCATTATCACACAGAGTCGATGAGAACATACACGTGTCATCCTCCCCACATCAAAAAAATGGCTCCCCCACCACCCCAAAGAAGGGGCAAAACAATACAAAGAAATCAACTTCTGAAGAAATTGCTTTCCCAGGCACTGTAATTATTAAATCCTAACACAAATTTGCTTTAGTAAAATAAAAAGTAATAAAAGTGACGCTTCCATTGCTTGACTGGCGTATCGCAAACACATGCTCTTGCAACATTAGTTCAGTGCGTCCTCAGGTGTCTTTGTAGTAAACACGCTCAGCTCCACTTCACAGATGAGAAAACTGAGGCTAAGAAAGCAAGAACAATGTGCTCAGGGGCCCAAACATGTCCATTCATCTGTCGGGCCAACGCCCAGCCCATTGAAGACCTCTGTTTGGAAGAGGCCGGATAATGAGCACTGAGTTCACTACTTTCAATCAACTTAATAACAGAGCTCAAGGAAACAAGGAGAATCCTACCCCCAAGCAGCTCTCTACACCACCCTCACGGGTTTGCTGCTGCTGCCATAACAAATTACCACAACCTCAGCCTTAAAACCACACAGAGGCATTATTTCACAGCACTAAGGTTAGGCACCTACAGGCTCCGGTGTCAAATCAAGGCTTGGCCAGTGGGGCTCTTCTGGAAGCTCCGGAAGCAATCCGTTTCTGAACTCATTCGGACCGTTGCCAGAATCTAGTTCTTCATGATCTTGAACCTGGGGTCCTGTTCCCTCAGCTGGTTGTCAGCCAGACACCACCCATAGCTCCCTGAGGTTGGTTCTGACACCGAAGTTTCACGTCCAGCACTGGATCCCCCCTCTGGCTTGGAACCTGCTTCCTTTCTGTAACATCTCTCTTCCCTCACTTCCTGGTCCAAAATCAGGCAAAGCTCCTGGGCCCATGTGGAAGTGCCAACATAGTCCCCTATCCCAAGGTTCATAACCTCGATCATAATTCCGTAATTCTTTTGCCATGGAATTAATATAGCATATGCACGGGGTTTAAGGGTTTAGGGACACCTTGGGCCTATTATTTTACCATATATGCTATCACAGAAATGTGAGCACACTGTCCCCAGGTATGTCTCTAGAACACACTAGATCTTTTTACCTGATCTTAGGAACAGGATCAACAGGAACTTAATCTTACTGATAGCAAAACAACCCACCTAACAGCGGGGTGATGGAAAAGAGCAGCAGACTCACCCCTCAGTGTAACATAACAGCTAAGTCAAGATTTATGACTGTGTTAATAAGCCAAGTCCCTAAACATGACCCACCAAACTCAAGCCCAAGAGGGGAGGAATAGCTAGTAAGTTTCAAAGGCAGCTCCCAGTGGAAAGAATTAAGGGAACCAGCATTTCCGGCCCCTGTAGAAGGAGCCACAACTCAGCTGTTTACTCTCTTCTTGACTTTACAAAATAAACAAATAACTGAAGTGTCTCATTTACAAACAATGCTTACAACAGAATCCAAATACTTATAAACAATGAGCTATGATTCATGTTTCCAAATGAGATGGAGTTTTATCATTTTCTTTTCCCTCGTGATTCATTCATGGGCCAAGAGGCCCGAGTGGAAGTGTGGCCCACCCACCAGAGCCCTGGGAAGGAAACACAGCCCTGTTGTTAGGCTCCCAAGAAAATGCTGAGCTTGGTCAGTGGGATCAGCTGTAATTTTCCCTTGCAAGAAAGAGTCAATCACTTAAGACGAGATCCCTACATCTAAGCACCTATGTCTTTCCCAGTAAGCAAGCATCCTGAGTAACACTAAAGTCCTCCCAGTGTAAATTCTCAGAAAAGCAGGGAGCCTGGGATGGCTCTACATGTGCTCATCTTCAGGTCCCATCCTGTCCCAAATCTAAAGTTCCTGCTTCCCTGCCCCCAATGGGGGAGGGAGGCGTGGGGGGTGCAGGGGGGGTCCTGTACTCAAAGTGCTTTCTGATGCTCTCTTGTCATTTCTACCCAGCTCAGCTGTCTTACTGACACCTAGTAAAAAAGAAACACAAACCCGCTCTCTCCACCAGAGGGTTATTTACATCTGTGCTAGAATTTCCAGATAAAATCATCCAGCACACTTTTCTTCTATGGGAATTCCCAACAGAGTTTTCGTAAAACCAGAGTATTAGCAAGATGTGTAATGTTAGAAGTCCCAACACATGTGGTAGTGAGCTTCTAGAAGGTGTGTGACTTAACTAGAAAAGTCACAGCATGTTCTGGACCACGACTTCCTACATCCAGTGTGAGACAGACCCTGCTTGCCCTGTCTAGAAACACTCCCTTTGGTCTTCTCCAGGCCATCCAGCAACACGACAAGGTGCTCGCCAACACCATTCTGGTCACCCTGAGGGCTAAAGAAAGGTACAGAGCTTTCTTTGAAAATGTAGCCTCCCAAAGAGAAGCTTCCTTCTGTGAAACAGAGTAGGGTGGCAGGTGGCACACAGCAGCACCAAGCGCGACTGGCCCAGGAGCCAGCTTTCAAATCCAGACTAACACTGCAAAAGTGGCGTAACCACATGCAATTCACCTCCCCCTGATTCCGTAAAATGGAAGTGAGACAGTCCTCATCTCAAAGGGACTCCCACCTCACAGCAGCTAGAGTTGCTCAATGCCCTTCCCGCCAGAACTGTGGAGAACCGCTCCTGGCTGCCTCTCCCTCTCCCTCCAACTCCTCCAGCTCTGGTTGCTCAGTGCCCTGCAGCCAGTCATGAGCTCTCTCCTCCAAAAAAAAAAAAAAAAAAAAAAAAAACCTCCCAGGAGGCTCCCCCATGCCCTGGACCCCCGCTGTTGCCACATTCCCCAAGCCCTCAGGATCGCAAAGCCAACACGCACACCCCTGCCTCCGTAGATGCAAGCTGGCAAGGCCCTTCCCATCACTCAGCACTGGTGCCCAGACTAAGCCCACCAGGAGGTGCACAGCATGCGGCCTGCACACACTCTGTCTGGGAGCAGAAGGCCCAGCCCCAGCGGGACCTTCGGGATTGCCTGCACAATGAGAGGTCAGCCACTGTGCTCCTGAAGCAAAGGGCCACCACCCCGTAGAAGTGTGGGCCCAGAAGAGGCCTAAACTTTCCAGGACTGTTCCCATGGCCACCATCAGTAACACCTAGCTGAAGAAAAAAGCAACCGGAGTTCACGAAAGCTCTGGTGACAGACCACCCAATAAACTTCTCGAAAGTCAGAGGCCCGACCTGAGGCGGCCCAGAAAGGGTGTGAGCGGAGCTGCTGAGAAGGCGCCCCAGGGCCGCACCCGGGTGGGAGTGAGCGTACAGAAGGCAGGCACCGTCCAGAGTGAGCAGCCGGCTAGGAAGATGGGGAAGGACCTGGGGTGAGCACGGGATCCCTGCAAACGGAGCGGCCCAGGCCTGGCGCGGGGTGGGCAAGCTGCGCCGGGACAGGCACCCACAGGCCGGGACAGGCCGCGCCACGGGCGGCGGGACGCCTGGTGCCCAGGGCGGCCCGGGGTCTGTTGTGTGGCTCTTAAGGAAAGCCAGGCTGTCTGGAATGTGCATCAGGGTGTCCTGTAAACCTGCAACCCGACTCCCTGCATCCGCCGCAGGAAGCGACGAAGACCAGCGGAGCAAGCCCCGGTGCTGGCTCCTCGCTCCGCCCGCAGGCCTCGGGACACCTCGGGGTCCCAAGGAGACCCGCCGTCCGGGTGGGCGCCAAGGGGCAGGTCGGGGACAGCAGCCAGCGCGGGTCACAGCCAGACGGCCCGGGGACGAGCGGGAGTCTCAGTCCTGACTCCGGAGACACGAGAAGTGCCCATCGGGAGTCCCAGGCGCCACAACCCAAGTTCTGCCGAAACACCGCGAAGAACAATGACCGCCCGGGCGCCCTCCACGCGCGGGGACCGCACCGGGGGTCCCGGCCGCGGGCCGACGTGGGCGCCGCGCGGGAGGCGGGAGGGGACCGGGAGCGGCGCGCCCACCCCGCGACACCCCGGGACACCCCGCGACACCCCGCGACACCCGGGACACTCCGGGACAGCCCGCGCCCGGCCCGGGAGTGGCGACGAGGCGCGGGCAGCGGGCGGCGCGCTGCTCACCCACGCCGTATTTCTCCTCCCGCTTGGTGGGCACCCAGCGCGTCATGGTGGCGCGCGGGGCCCGGAGCCGCCGCCGCCGCCGCTGGGACAGGAAACTCCGCGCCTAGGCCGCCATTTTCCATTCCCTCCGAGCCGCCACAGGATGGGGAGGAAAAAGTTTGCGGCGGAGGCGGCGTCATGTGGGACGGGGCGGGCGGGGCGTCGCGCGCCGGATGGGAAAGGCCGGGAGCGCGGCGGGAGGCGGGACGGCGGCGGCCCCGCGCCCCGCGCGCCCCGCTGCGGAGCCCGGGCGCCCACGCGCGCCCCCCAGCGGAGCCCGCGCGCCCCCCTGCGGAGCCCGCGCGCCCCCCAGCGGAGCCCCCGCGCCCACGCGCGCCCCCCTGAGGAGCCCACGCGCGCCCCCCTGAGGAGCCCCCGCGCCCCCGGCCTGCCCCGCGCCCCCCAGCGGAGCCCCGGCGCCCACGCGCGCCCCCCAGCGGAGCCCCCGCGCCCCCGGCCTGCCCCGCGGCCGCGCTCCCTCGCCCGAGCGCGCAGCCACCCCGCTCTGGTTCTGAGGTGATGGGAAGAAAGCCCAGTAGACAGCCCGGGAGGGTCCTCCGGGGCGCGATTCATTCATTCCGTGGACAAACGTGAAGGGAGCGCTTGGAGCGCCCACGAGGCCCCGGCAGCGTCCGCGCAGGTAGGGTGTCTTTCCGAGAGGTGAGGGGACGGGACGCTTCTTATGCTGAGCTGGGGCCTGTGTGCCCGACTCAGAGTGCGCCCGGGAGAGGCAGGCCAGTTGCACAGGCGTCTGCCACTTCGGACGCTGGGCCCGCGCAAGCAGAAGTGCTGTCAGGGAAAGGAACCCCCACACGCCTCTTGCAGGCCTACCCAGAGCAAGGGCAGGACCCCTGAGCAGGCCATCTTCACCCTAAGGGAAAGCTGGCCCCAGACTCTTCGGATTCTGGTATGAGTAAAAATGGAGCGTTGAAGGCCGCACGTAAGAAGCAAAGGTGGTTTGGTGCCACAGTACAGGGTGTATAGTCTTTCTCATGTCCCCGAGAAGCAAGGGCGGGTGGAGAGCTGCAGGAACAAAAGTAGAATGATTGGAAGTCTCGAGGGGTTAGGGCTGGGGAGGGTGCCTCCCGGGAGCTCGCGGGCCAGCCACAGGGCCCGGAGTGTGGGGAGCACCATCTGCTATAAAGAAAGCCCGAGCCAGAGCAGTTGAGCTTGCCACCCGGCATACTGCTGAAATGAACATTTTGAATAGTGAAATAGCTTTCCTATTTTTGTGAGTGAGAGGAAACCTGCCCTACGCAGGAGGATAGCAGATTACGTAATAAGAGTTCTGGTAATTCAACCACAGATTCATAGAAAGTTGCACGCCTTTTACTGATAAGGAACTTAAATCCCACAGAGGGAAGCAGCCGGGGCTCACATCCCACGTAGTCTCAGGCAGGCACTTAAAGCTTCTGTGGAAATCAGAAGTCTCGGTGGCTGTGGCCCACTGCCTCAGATCTCTTGAAAGAGAAGCATCTGGGAAGGTGCTGAACAGGAGGAGTGAGGGCCCCACGATGAATGGCACAGTGGCCTGACCGGCTGTAGGTCAGGAAGGGCGTCCCTGAGGAAAATGTCAGCCCAGACTTCAAGGATAAGCAAAGTCAAGATAGGTGAGGTAAAGGAAGAACAGCATGTGCAAAGGCTGAGGGCTTGAAAGGAGCGCAGATCCTCCAAGAAAGTACAAAGAAAACCAGGAAAATAAACTTTGAAGACACTTAACATTCTCCTTTATGCTCTATTTCAGTTCTGTTAGTGACGCTACACATCAGGTCCGGGGAAAGAGCCTGAGAATCACGCCCTTTGGTAAGGGCCTGCCTTGCCTCCCAGTGAGTATGACTGGCCGTGGCCCTGTTTCTAACCCTTAAGGCACTGATATTCCTACATATAAACTAGAAGTGGTAATACACACCTGTAGTAGTTGGAGTTCTTACAAAAGGCAGAATTTACAGAAAGTTTAACAAAAAGGATCTATTTGGAAGACTTTCAAATCTGAGGACAGAGATAGCGAAAGATGGCGGCCTGAACATGCGAGAGCTGGTGGGTCCTATGGCTGCTCAGCTGCAAAGTAGAACACCCATCCAGGACTTCAAGATAGCCAGTAAGAGTCTGCTGCAGATCTTGGTTGTTCTAAGAACAATGGCGAAGACTGGAGACTAAAGATTGGCCACTGAAGATCACCAATGGGCAGGTAGGCCCAAGTTGAGATGAGTGAATCTGTGATGAAGATCTGCACGTGTAGCAGGTTGGCGTCTGTAGACAACTGCAAAGGTGAGAGCTTTCCCAGAGGAAGAAACTCTTAACAATCTTTCTTCCTTCCTTTTATACAGTTCAAGTTCCTAGTTGGGCGTTCTTCCCGTGTTTGCTGGCCTACAAATCACTCACATCTAATTCAGGCTAGTTGCTAACTACCTAATCCAGGCATGGTTCCTGATTGCCTCAAGTTCATGTATTCTCTCCAGGGGTCACACCACCTCATGGGTCATTCTAATCATCACAGCAGAAGTGGCTGTGTGTGTAAGATGGAGTACTGCAGTTGGCCTATGCCCCCTGTGACACTCCCTCCCTTCAGGTTCTTTGTCTGATAACTACATCAATCACATTTTCTGCAACAGTGGCCACTTTCACACTGATGAAAATGACCCACTAAATATGTATAAATGACTGCTGCAGGATTTGTATGCTTTTGTAAGCCTCATATAAATATATTTATAAATCAAAATTTTAAAACTCCACAACTATTGACCATGGGTCTTAGACAGTATGGTTTTGGTTCCATTTATACAGTGTGTCGTCAGACATGGCTGAGGAATTATATATGTTGAAGTTCTGAGAATATGCATCAGGGTTTCTTGGCTGTCTTGGACAGTGGTAGCATCTTTTAACTGTAAACTGGCTCCATGGTAGTGGTACCTTGCATGAGCTCTGGACTGGTTCCATCTCCCCGGAGACTGGAGTGGTGTCCAGTTGACATTCTGAATTCCTAACATGGCTGGGCCACAGTCCTGAGCCACACATGCCAGGCATCACAGCTAGCTGCAACTCCCATGTTCCTGGAATGAAAAGAGCTAGACTGGAGCTTATGCAACCACGGGGCAGCAAGTTCTTGCTGCAGACTGTTCAAAAATACTGGAGCACCCAATAGCCCAGTCCTAAGCATCAGTGAGTGTTCAAACTTAGCAACGCTCCCACTGAGGTGTGGCAAAATCATGAATTAATACTGTAGTATTGCAAGTTTAAATCATAATAACTCTTAAAAGTTTTAAATTTGAAATTTTTTTACACATTCACCAGGCATACTCAGGAGGTAAATTCAGCAAAAATCATGCCTGAGAAGGTACCAGAAGGCACCACTCTATGAGTCCTTAGGAACATCTTGGGCAGGCAGTAAATGAGAATGGGGCAGGTATACAAAAGTGTTATGCGTAAATGCAGCCTTGACCACAGATTGCTTGTTTGACCACGGAAAAGAGAGGTTCGTGGTCTTGCACTGAGACCATGATCTGAGTTGCTGCCTCTTTGACCCTGTGGCAGATCTAGGCATCATATCTGATGAACAGGCACATGGCCACAATGTACACTGTCCACAGCATGAAAGGCCTTGTCCTAGACATAATTTCCAGTTTACAGAAAGGGAAGATACTGAGAAGCAAATTAAAAAGCATCTCAAGAAATGCAGCCAGACCGACCTAGAAGGTGAGACTTTTTAGCAGACACTAGTCTCTTCAACACATCAGTGTTACTGGACAAGGGTAGAACTGTCTTGGACACTAGAGAAAGACCTTCAAATGCACTGTGGGGCAGGACAGGGGGTGGCCGGGGAATGTGACATCAGCAATAAAGCACTTGTCTAGCATATGCAAGGCTCTTGGTTCTATCCCCAGCACCAGCAAAAAAAAAAAAAAAAAGGAATGTATGAGCCTTGACTGAATACTGCTTGTAAAGCACAAGAGGGGATTTAAAATGCAGAACAATGTTAGATAATATTAAATTATTATTTTATTTAGCATTACAGTCACATTATTATGATTAGGTGGAAATACCTTTAAAGATACATGCTGGAGTATTTAGAAATGAACTGTCATTGTGTTTGTCATTTACTTTCAAATTTTAAAATGGGGCAAAATTGTTCAGTCTGGGTGATGGGCCTATGAGTGTTTCAGGTCTCTATTTTTTCTAAATGTTTGAATTTTTTATATAAAGTAAGGTCAATGTGAGTGAAATAGAAGCTTGAGGTTTAAAATCTAAAACAGTGGCCTGGATTGGCCTCATGCCAATAGCCCAGGCTCTGCCTCCTTGTCCGCAGGTGTGCTGCTCAGCATTCCCCATGAAGATTATTAGGGCAGAGAGCGGGCATGAAACTTCAACCATTTCTGTGGAGCAAATATGCTCTTAAGTGGAGGATGCTGCATGCTGTGTCATGGTACCCAGTGGGCAAATGTGCCAGTGAATAGAAATGCAGACTGAGCAGTCCTTCCTGTACTGTGCACACAAAGCAATGAGTTCTGGACCTAAGGATGGGGCACCTGGATGAGGAGATGGAATTGTAGAAGCCTGGATATTGGTTACAAGACCTCACGGCTAGGAGCGATGGTCTCAGACCCCCGACTTTAGCCCTTCAAGGACCGTGATCCTGCTGGGTAATATTCACAGAACCTGCTAAACAGGTGAGCAAGATCCTGTGTCAGCTTTTCTCACCAGGACAAAATGCTTGACATATACATCTTAAAGGAGAAAAGACTTATTTTGGCTTATGGTTCTAGAGGTTTCAGTCCATGGTCATCTGGCTCCGAGGAGGAAACATAATGGTATAAGAACCTGGCAGAGGAGAGCTGCTCACCTCAAGGCAGTGAGGAAGCAGGGAGAGCCAGAGAAAAGTTATACCATTCAAAGGCACTCACCAGAGACCGCCAGCTAAGCCTCCCCTACTAACAATTCATCTATTAAGTCATCAGACTATTGATGAAGTCAGCACCTTTGCAATTCAATCACCTGTTTAGATGTCTCTTAACCCAGTCACACTGACAAACGAGATTAGCCATTACACCTTGATAGCTGTCCCTCTGGAAAAATTACCTGTCTGCCATTCTGTTTCTTCATTCTGTTGAACTTCTCAGGTCTGTGAACAGTCCATGAGATAGTGGTAGCCAAGCTTAGCATGCAAAATACTCCACAGAAAGTAATGGTTTTCCTTTATTGAACACTGGATGGTGCACATCTTTGGTACCTGCAAGAAGGGAAATAAATGAGGTGCCCCATAGTTGCCCAACTTCTTTTGCTGGACTGGAAAAAAAAAAGAATGGGAAACTCAGTTGAGCCAGGATCTCATTGGAATTTGCAGGTCAGCGTCCCAAAAGGAGGGAGTTGCCCACACACAGAGAGGCAGCCAGAGATCTGCAGAAGAGCCGCTCTGAGTTTGGCTGAATGCTGAGGTGTGGAGTGAAGCCCATGGGGCTGGCAGCTGAAAGAGCACCGAGGAGGACCAGGCCCAGAACAATCTCAGGGCTCACACAATGCTTTGTGTACCCTGTAAGCAGTTGGTGGAAACGCCTAGTGTCAGGAAAAGTCCTCTCCACAATTATACCTTTACAGAAGCAGCCCTAATGTAAGGGCTGACTTTAAGTAATAAAACTTAGACAAAAACTCAAGAGAATGAATTTGAACTCAAATAACTTAACTGTATAGTGGAGCAAAGTCCAAGGCTAGTGTGAAGAGTACAGTAAAAATCCAACGCCCAATAATAAATTCACAATGCCCAGGATCCAATAAAAAAAAAAAATCACACACCATGCAAAAATACAGGAAAATGTTAACCCTCAACCAGAGGGAAAAGTTAGTAGAAACATATGTACAAATCACAGAAATAAAGAAATTAACAGATAAAATCTTAAAATAGTGCTATAAATATACACTATGTGCCCAACGATATAGAGGAAATGACATAATGAGGGAAGAAGTATAAGCCGAAAAACTCAGAGTCCATTCTCATAAACAGGAACCATTATTGTCATGGATTGGTAGCCGAGGATATCAATGGTCCCTTATTGTAGGTAAAGATTTAGTATTCTCACAGAGTCTTCTCTTTAAACTCATTCAGTAGAGATTCTTCCTTCTCAGTGTTACTGTTCCCAGCCACATGAAGGGGTCTTCAGGAATTACAGTGGATATGTACTGGCTGCTGGTTTGTCTGTTCCTCACCTCCCCTTCTTTGGATGATACCATCCTGATTGTATTTTGAAGACCCACTATTACAGGCTGTTTCCCCCCGAATTCATACGTCAAAGTCCTAACCCCTGCATGACTTCAGAATGTGACTGTATTTGGAGATACTACCTTTAAACAGGTGGTTAAGGAGAATTGACATTATTAGCATAAGCCCAAATCCAACCAAACTGGTGTCCTTATCAGAAGAACTTTGGTCACCATAACAGACATGTGTACAGAGAAAGGTCATGTGAGGACCTAGTAAGAAGACAGCTATCTACAGGCCAAGGGGAGAGGTCTTAGAAAAAACAAATCCAACTGGCACCTTCATGTCAGACTTTCAGCCTCCAGAGCGTCAAGAAACTAAATGTCCGTGGTCAAGCCTTCAGTCAATGATATTTGTTATGGCAGCTCCAGCGAACCCATGCACCACTCTCTCTACTCTTCATGACAAAGTTCAAGAAGTCCTGTCCACATGGCCAAGATCCAGCTAGTCAGTGATGCTGTGGTTCTGACCCAAGCACTGAACTCGGGAATCCATCCATGGACCCCAGTTAGGGGTTTCATTGGACCTGGAGTGAAGAGACTCTTCCCCTGGGCTTTTCAGTTACATGAGTCATGGACGATCTTTTTTTATTAAGGCTGTTTGATCTGAAATCATGAACTAAAAATAGAACAAGTCAGGACTCTGTAAAATTTGCAGGCTTAGGTCAGACAGATGTGGGCAGGGCTCCAGGTTGAGCCACCGCCTACCTGTGACACCATAAATGCGTGGCTTGCCTTAACCTCGGTTGTCAATCTTGAGTCATGTCATGGGTATAGTAACTCTGCTTACCTTATAGAATGGTTGGAAAGATGCAACACCAGGCACCTGACACAGAGTAGGTGCTCAGCAGATAGGGCAGGTGCTCCTCCTCGCTGGCTTCTGACAGGCCCCGGCACAGAAGCTGCCGAGGCTTCCTGCTGTTGCAGAGCCTCACCCTGTGCTTCCCCTAAGCCAGGGCCAGGATGTGGACTGCAGTGCTGGAGGCTACTGCCAGCTGGCCGCTCCAACAGCTGTGGTAGCGGCTTCCTCATCTGGGAAAAAATCACCTCTATAAGCAGCGGCCACCAGGTTATTAATACTGTACCACTTTGGGTAGGCCACTCCACCAGTTGTGACTCTGCCCTTATTTTTTGATGAATTTTTTTTCTTCCTTTCTTAAAGGTCCTATTTATTTTGTGGGAGGTTCCGCTGTACCTTCAACAAGATATTCCACTCTGTTTGCACACAAGTGTGCACTAGCCCCTGGGCTCAGGCTCATCTGTCTTCTCTGAGAATAGTATCAGGCCTCTTGAACTCAGCATGGGAGCATGGGATTCCCTCTGAACCTCACAGCCTGATTCCTTGCCTGAAAAATTCCTGTGAACACACCAAGCTGTCAGCTCCTGCGAGGACTCCAGTGAGTAAGTGCTATGTGCCTGCCTCTCAGTCCATCCAGTGATTCTGCAAAAGTTAGGAAAACACGCTATGGACAGGCTTGGGGATGTTAATCAAGGTACCTCAACTCACATATCCACACCCTTGCCTCCCCGTAGACGTGACTAGGGGCTTAGTGTGACCAGGAGAAAAAGCAAGCTATATGAGCTGGAAGAAACAGGAAAGTGAGCAAAGAGATGACATCTGACGCAAATGGGAAGACGATGGTGACATTCCAGACAAAGAGGACACTGGAAGAAATGGTTCAGGCTAACAAAGTGCGCAATGCTGAGTGGAGAGTGGTGATGGGACAAGGGAATGAAGGGTAGCAGGCTGAGACCACCTAGCCCGTGGGCAGCACAATGCAAACGTGACAATGGAGAAGATGGACCATGGAATTTAGGATACGAATTGGGAGGATAGAGAGGGGTAAATTTGGGAAACCCTAGGGACAGGTACTTCTCAGACATACCTGCCTCCAGGTCATAGCAGCCCAAGGTACACACGGAGTTCAAGCTCACTGAACAGGTCATTAAGGCTACATAACAGCAGATCTTACTGCTAAGCAGCATGGAAATTTCTGCCTTCTTGGATGGATGGCTCTGCCACAGTAGCATGTGCACTTAGTGTGAAGTTCAAATAACGCCCAAATGCCGTGACAGGATGGAGAGTCAGGTCTAGTTCAGCAGCCAGGTGGTTCTCAGCCAGGCATGGGCTGGACCCAGATGACACTGGTGGGAGCTGCCTCTGAACCCAGACTCCTACCTACTCTGCCTCCTGCATTCACTACTCAATCTGTGGGCACATGGCAGCCCCATAGGAAAGCACACAACTAAACTAGCTCTTTCTAAGCCATTAGAACTTGCCCTCCAGGCAAGTCTAACTCTTTTTTCTTGTCTGGGTCAGAAGGCAGCCAGGAGAAATTTTCCATCTACAGGAAGTGTGCATGAAAGATTCACTCTCTGGATATGCCTTACCTGGACTGGGTGCTGTAATTAAGTGATTGCCCCATAGACTGGGAGGAGCTTCTACATTTTATCTGCAGAGCCTGGTGCTTGGGGCTAATAAGAATGAGACTAGAACAATAATAATACAAGCAATCCTTGCCGAGTTCATGTATTATTCTATTTAATTAGTGCCTCCTGTTTCCAGATAACCAAGAGGGACACAGTGTACTGGTTGGTGGATAGCGGGTGTGCGCCACAGTTAGCTACTGTTGTTAGGAGCTCAGTACACATTTGCTGAACAAGTGAATGAGTGAATAAATGAGGTGATTTTTGTTTTCTTTTTGTAGTCCTGGGGATTGAACTCAGGGCTTTCTCTTTGAGTGATATCACCAGCCCCCCACCCCCTTTTTATGAGACAGGGTCTTGCAAAGTTATGTTGCCCAGGCTGGGTTTGAATTTGTGATCCTCCTACCTCAGCCTCTCAGAGTGCTGGGATTATAGATCTTCACTCCAAGTCCCAACTAAAAGAAGTGATTTGAGCCACTCAGCCTCCCTACCAGGTGCTATAGGAGGTGCACATGGCAGGGACTACATCAGGATGTATACGTTCATGTGCCCTACCCTGCAACACTGATCCACCACAGAGTCAGCTGAGGGACAGTGGGAAACATTTGCCAAATTCAACCTCTTCACAAAGTATATAAGCCACCTGGAGTTAGGTAATGTAGAAGGCCCAACACATCGCCTTCCACCTTTCCCAAAGGAGGACAAGCTTGAAACTTTAAGATGTATTTGCAGACAAGCTACCTAGGTGCCAGCAGCTGTGCTGTTCCATCCCCAGGTCCTCTGCCAGGGCCCAGGTGAACCAAGCTCAGCTGGTAGAATTGGTACTAGCAGCAAGATGCAGGCAGGAGAGCACACAGTGGCCCATCATTCAAGGACCAGGGCCGTGGGCAATGAGGAAGTCATAGACCTGGTCAGAGGCCCGCCTGGGTCTAGGGGAAGGCCCTAGCGCACACGGAGACAGTTCAGGGCAGTCCCTGGGGATGGCGGCCTGTGTGCTGGGCCTTGGGGGACACAGTGGTGGAGCTGGCAAGAGCCACAGTGAAGGTGTACGTGTCAAGCTAGAATCCACACCGCTGGGGCTAGTGTAGAAAAATAAGCCACTCTCCTATAACCTAGGGATTTCAGTCAGTATCGTACCACTTGTGTTCCTTTGCTTATTATTTTTCTTAAAGTGAAAACAATTGTTATTTTTTATAGGAGAATCAACATTACTTACTTAACTGTATTACAAATAGAAGACATACAAAAGTAAAAGGCTGCCCACTTTAAGAAAGAGGGATTTATTCATGTGCCCACATGAAGGCCTTAGAACTAGCCAGCTTTCCTATTGCTAGGACAAAGTACACATGCAACTTGGAAACTGAAGCATTTCTTTGACTCATGGTTTCAGAGCTTTCATTCATGTTTACCTTGCTCAAAGGCAGAAACTTCACGACAGAAGGCCACAGTGGAATAGTGCCGCTAAACGCTTGGAGGCTGAGAAGCAGAGCTGGTGGGGTGTGTCGCCAGAGAAGAAAGGGCCACCCAGACACACCCAGAATCGTGCTTTACTATTTCAGGCCAATCTAGTTGACAATGCAGATTAAATAGCACAAAGAAGGATGTTATTACCTGCTTATAATCTCAGCACTCTTGGAGGCTGAGGCAGGAGGACTGTAAATTTTATTCCAGGCGGGGCAACTTAGAGACCTAGAAAGACTCTGTTTCAAAATTTAAAAAAAGAAAATTTAGAAGGCTGATGTTGTAGCACAAAGGCCCTAGCTTCAATCCTCAGTTTCAAACAAACAGATTAATGGTTACACCAGAGACTGTGTCCTCATTACAGTACTCATGAAAAAGGAGGAGCAGAGCTGAGAGGCAGAGAGGACAGGAGCAGCTTCTAGAGGAGAGGGCAAAGAGGGGCAGGGAAGGGAACAGCCCTTGGCAGGAACCGGCGACAGAAGGAATGAATGAATGAATGAGGCAGAGATAAGGGCGCCTGTGGGTGGAGGCACAAGCTCTGCCGTCAGAGAGTGGAGGGACCTGCTATTGTCTGATTGGCTGACCGTGCCTACCAAGTCCATGTGTTGGAAACTGAATCCCCAAATTCCTGTGTGTGTAGAGATGAGGCGCTTGTGAGGCACTCAGGACCAGATGAGGTCATGGGGCTCCCATAATGGTATGCGGGTGTTCATGTGAAGCGGAAGAGTGGCTGCAGCTAGAATGCTTGCTCTGTCTTACCCTTAGTGCTTTGCCATATGATGGAGGAGCACACTGCCCTCGACAAGTGTGAAGCAGATGCTCGTATCAGGCTCTAGAACCATGAACGAGATAAATGTCTGTTCCTTTTAAGTGCAAAACGGGCAAGACAACTTAAGGTGAGGCAGTGGGATTGTGTATGCAAGCATGAGTCTGTGCGCGCCCCTATGCGCTTGTGTGCACACACCTGTGTGTTCATGTACACTAGAGGTCCCTGCAATCTGGCATCCCTGGAGGGGATCAATTCACAGAACGGGAATAGAAGCCTGCTTCCTGAACCACCCTGGGGAGACCAGGTTAAGCCACCTGAATTCTGTCGTATGCACAAGCAGAGGCAGGGAGAGTTCTAGGCAGGAAGTGCTCGATATAAGTTAGGAAGCCATTCTCCCGGATTGGAGGGGCCATGACAGGAAAGGGGAGAGACTTGCAATGGAAAGTAGAACTTGCCCAAGCCGTGGATGCGTCTACCCTTCAATGGCAGAGACCAAGAGAGTACAGAACCGAGTTAGCCCAGTGATTATGGATAGATAAACCCCTGGAGAATCTGCGCCTGGGCCTCCTGTCTCCAACACCCTCTCTGACCTGCCTGCAGGTGAAAGACCAGGTCTCCTTGCAAGGCTAGACTCCTTGCAGGGGCGGGCATTTGTGAGTTCTTTCTACATGTACCATCCTTCACTTGGAAATTTCTGGATTTGTACAAAGACTCCTTCCAGGACTGGTCTATGCACCCTGGATTTGATATTGTTAGCAAATGAAACTGTGAAACTGTTTCAACTGTGTAATTGCGATCTCATAGAATTCCTTTTCTGGATGAATCCAGTTTTAAATCTTCCTTTTAGATCTTCTTTTTCTGAAGTTCATTCAATTTTTTGTATCAGTGGGATAAAGCACTTTTAAGAAACAGGTGTTCCTGGTGTATTTTAGGAATCTTTGATTTTCTTCTTTTCTTTTGGCAAGTAAAAATAGTAATGGGAAAAAGCTGCAAGAACAGCACCACTTGAATGGGATTTCCTAAGGCTATGAAATCTGTAGCTCTGGGCCTTGTGGCAGAGAAAGGAGTGAGCAGAGGATCTGAGCAGGGCAGGGCACTGCAGGGAAGGGGATCGCTACCATCCCGGGAACTGTGCGTACTCCCAGGCCAAGTGAGCTGGCGCAGCTGGCTTAGGCAGCTGTAGAACTCTTGGGCAGGCAGAAGGGGATCTCAGACCTCTGTGGCTCTTGTGACATACAGCTGACACACTTACACACAGCTGAGAACTAACAGCCTAAATTTTGCGATACTGATTTGGGCTGTTCCCTGTGTACTCCCTATGCTCCATCAGGGCAGAGGGCTGGCCTTTTCCTCAGTATTCCTTCCTGTCATGGGATCGATGGATAGGATGCTGAAAATATCTGATATCAGCAGTCCTGTGGACATTTGCACTTACCTTAACTCATCAAGGTGGATAACAGTAGTGCTCAGACTAAGTAACGTATCTGCCACGACAGCTGTCACCAGCTACAGTGAGTGTTGGATGCGCCTTGGTAGACCTGTTCCTGACAGTGGAGACTCAGGATATTCTACCTGACTCCAGGCTCAGACCACTGATTGGCTGGCACCGAAGCGCAGGACAAGGACGTTCTGCACGCAAGCAAGACAGCTCTGCTGGACATTCCTGCTCTGGGCTCAGGAGAAGTAGTTTTTCAGAACCCCAATTTTTGCCTGGGCTTCCTGTGTGTAGCTCCCTGCATCACCCTTCTAGAGCTCACTCCCCCGTGCACCCCATGTACCCTTACACAATTTTTCTCATCTCTGATTCTAGAGGTGCTGACCAAAGACATCTGCAAGCAAAGGCAGAGGCTGTTATAGTTTGGGTTTGGGTTGTCTCCCCAAAACCTCACTCATTTGGAGGTTGTGAATTACCTATGGATTGTGAAAACTGCTGGGAGGTGAGGCAAGGGAGGGCGAGAGTGAGGCGAATTACCAGGCACTGGAGGAATTACTAAGCTGTGGCCTGGAATGATATATTTTTCCCCTGGCTTGCCCCGATCTTTCCTCTGGTAGCGCCGTAGTCGCTGCTCTCTGCCAGACCCTTCCCGACGTTCCAGCTGCTCATGAATAGACTAGGACCTCCTCAAACTCTGAGCTAAAACAAAATTTCCCCCCTTTAGTTGTGGATGTCAGGTATTGCATCCCAGCAATGAAAAAGTAACAATACAGTGGTCTTCCTGAGCTCTGACTGGAATCTCCGATCAAGCTCAGCTCACAGCACTCCAAGGCTTCTCCTGCCAGCATCTTCAAACCTTTCCAAACTCCTCCAGCCAATCAGTTCTGAAGGCTTCTAAATCACAGTGCTGGTGAAGTCACAGCAATGACCCCACTTCTCCTGTACCTATTTCTGTCTTAGTTTGTCGGGTTCGGGTTGGGGAGGCGGGGTGTCCCTGACCACTGTTGGCCACTGGCGACCAGGAACTTGCAAAGTCTGGGGGAACAGGGTCTCAAGCGGCGTAAGTACGAGGGAATCACATCCGGGAGGCTGAATGAGTGTTAACAGCTTGTTTATTGGAGGTGAGGGCCAGGCTTATAAGCAGTTCAAGGGAGATGGGTCCACCAGGTAACAGGGCAAGGGTCATTCACTGACTGGGGGGATTGTGGAGTCTGAAAGCAACCTAATTTGTATGGCAGGAGTTTCAAAACCTGATCACGTGATTTCTGGTAAGGATCTGGAAGCAGGGGGAAATTAGGAATTTGTGTATAAAGAGCTGTGGCTCATCCTAGGTCTGGGATAGGAGGGAGTAGCCCTACACCTGCCGGTCTCGTCTCGATAAACAAGATTATTGGGGTATGAGCCACTGCTACCTACACTTATCCCAGGCCCAGTCAGGGCTCTGAATTAGCTGCTTTCTCGTTGCTGGGACAAAATGCCCAACAACTACAACTTAAGGGGAGAAAAGTTTATTTTAGCTCACAGTTTCCGAAGGTCCATTAGGGGCTGCCGGCAGTGGTGGAAGCACATGGCAGAGGCCTAGCTGAAAGAAAGTTATCCGTAGCACAGAAGACAAGAAGCCAAATGAGGAAGGAGTGGAGCTAGTTCTGCATCCTTCCGGGTCACACTCCAGTAAGTCACCCCTTTGGGGTCTAGCTCTAATGTTCCTCCCCGTCCAACTACACCCCGACTCTTTTTTTTTTTTTTTGAGATACAGTCACACTCTGCGGCCCTGGGCCCCAACCCTAACAGCATATGGTTTCATAGCTACTTTATAGCATCCAAATACATGAGGCTTTTAGGGGATATTCCAGATCCAAACCGTAACAGACAAAACCACTGTCGACCCCAGAGAAACAAAGCTTCGCGTTGCTTCTGCCCTGTTTTCTTTCTCCTTAAGCAATGCAAGAGATGTTTCTTACTGTAGTGATGGGAGAGTGGTGGAGAGTCAAGTTCAAGCCCAATAGCACCGAAGACCCTATTGCCAGAGTGCAAGCAGAAATACTTGGCCTTGACCTTGAGTAACCAAAGGGGCTACACTTTTTAAAGCATCTCAGGCTGTCACTCTGATAGTCTTGACCAGATAATAGAGGAGTAAGGTCTTTTTCTCTCAAAGAAGGCTGACTTAATGCTGTCCTGGGAGCAGGGTGTTTGTGTGTGTGTGTGTGTGTGTGTGTGTGTGTGTGTGTGTGTGTGTTTCTCATTCTACAGAAGTAGAAAACCACATAGAGTCTGTGAAACTGAGCAAAAGACTACTCTCTGCTCATTTCACACAAGACACAAGTTCCTAAAGGTCTTGTTTACTTCCTTATCTTAGAGAAATTGTTTTGCAAGGTGCATAAAGAATGTGAAGCAAATTAGATTTTTAACTCTCAGAAAAGAAATTGTCCTCTGAGGTTCTGAAGTAGAATCTTGCTTTTTTTTTTTTTTTTTCTCAGTACTGGGGATTGAACTCAAGCTCAGGCACATGCTAGGTAAGGGTTTTATCACTAACTTACATCTCAATTCTGTTTTTCCTTTTTCCTTTCCTTTCCTTTCCTTTCCTTTTTTTCCCTTCTTTATGGTATTGGGGATTATGCCCAAGGCCTCACACTGAGCTCTATCCTTAGCCCTTTACATTTTTATTGACGTATGTTTTCAATTTGTCACTAAGTTGCCAGACTGGAGTCAAACTTGTGATTCTCCTGATTCAGCCTTCCAGAGTTCTGGCATATTGTAGGCATTGCTGCCATGTCCGGCACCGGCCGTATATTTTTGCTTTAAATCTTATTGTAAAACAAATCACAAGTTCAGAAAGCATCATACATCAAACGTAGGGCTCCAACAGTTCTTACAAGAACTGTCAAGTTCGGAAATAGACCTCTGCCGGACACCCCAGAAGACCTTTCTACAGTCCTGTCCCGGTCACAGCCCCTTCATTGCCCCCAGTAACTTTCTTGTGCTTTTCAATTTGCATTTTTCGCTCAGTGTGACTCTCTCGTGGTTTGGATGGGGTTTGCTCCCAAGTTCATATGCTAGACTCTTGGTCCCCAGTGTGCCTATTTTAAAATAATGCCTAGTAGGAGGTAACTAGGTTGATCCAGGTGCTCAAGCCCTAGAAGAGATTAGTGCCATCTAGCTAGAAAGGACAGTTGTCAGGCAAGGCCACTTCCTGCCTCGACCCATTCAGCACACTACGCCCTCTCTGTGCTTCTCCACCTTGTTGTGGTGCTGGCAGGCAGTGCCGCTGCATGCCTTGATCCGTGACAGTAGCGAGACACTCCACATCTTGATCGTGTATTAGTTGGAATGCACTTTGAAGGAGGCACTCTCTTCATCTACTGTCTGGCTCCCTGGTGGGAGGCTGTGTGTGGGAAAGTCACCAGGGTGATGATTGTTCTTCTGCAGCATTTTGTTTTCCAGATTAGGAATTTGTTCTCTGTCATCCTCCCAATGTGATCTGGTTTTGGTGACAATAAAAAGTTATAGATTTATGCAGACTGGGTGGGGTTTTGTCCTTTGCACTTATCACTAGTGAAGCTTATTGTTCTGTTTTTGGTCAGTGGGAGGCATTTTGCATTGAATTCTGTGATCTTAGACACAATAGTGCTTGACATCTTCCTCACTAGCTAGGAAAAGATATTTCAGATCATTTATGTGCTTTCTGCCCCAGATCTAGAGTGACCAGTTTCTCCAAGAAGTACTGTTTTTTTTTTTTCCAGTGAGAGACTATATTTCAAATGACCCTATGAATTTTCAGGCTGCTTCCAGTCATTAGATTAATTGTTTCAAGAGTTTTCCAGAAAGATCATTGACTTCCAATTCAAGAGTAGAGCTTTGAGTAGACTCCGCAGTGCATACCTATGATCCTGACTCTCTGGGAGGTTGAGGTAGGAGAATCACAAGTTGAAGCCCAGCCAGGTCAACTTAGAGATTTGACAAGACCCTGTCCCAAAATCAAAAATAAAAATAGACTGGGGATGTAGTTCAGTGGCAGGGCCCTAGGCTTGATTCCCAGAACCACAAATAGAAAAATAAATAAATAAGACTGGAGCTTTGTGTAGCTTCTCCAGTCTTCATTATACCTATTCTCTCTCTCTCTCTCTCTCTCTCTCTCTCTCTCTCTCTCTCTCTCTCTGTCTAATGTGCTGTACCCCCACACTGTACTTCCTCACTTCCTCTTCAATACCAAGAATCCTGGTGCTCAAGGACACGGAGAATGATAGAATTAATATGACCTACAATTGTGTGAACTAAGCCCAGAACCGTTTCAGAGTAATAATACGAACACAACCATGCATATGTTTAAAATTGTTTTGGAGCCCATATTCTCTCCCCCTCATACACCGTTCATAAAAAAGCTGTCTCCGTCTGTGTTGGCAGAGCACAGTCCCCACTGCTTCCTACAGCTCTCCCCTCTTGGTGCTCACGTGGTGTGGCTTCCACAGCTAAGGTGGATTTCACCCTCACCATTATTCCATGGGATCACCTGACCTCTGTTCTCTGTCAGATTCTTTGGGAAGAGCTCATGGGAACGGTTCACTGTTCTTACAGGTTTGTAATAATTGGTATGCATACTTGAATGCCGGTTTTGCTGGATATAAAATCTTTGATTTATCATTCTTTTTCTTGAGATTCTAAAGTAAATCTTCCATTTTCTTCTGGCAAGAAGCATTGCAAATAAAAATAAAAGTCTTAAGATTATCTAATTATCTTTCCCTTAAAAGTTCCATGTTCTTTTTTTTCCCATGAGGTGCCCCCAGTTTTTGTTTGTCTTTATTTAAACTTAGTAGTTTTACTAAACTATGTCTTACTGTTGGTTTGAGTCAGTAGTTTCAAATGTACCCTATGCTATTTCAATAACTAGTTTCACATGTGTTATGTTTCAGGGAAATTTTCTTGAATTATGTTTTTTAATATTTGTTTCTTTCTTTCTTTCTTTTCTTTAATTATCTTCTTAAGGAACTCCGATTATCTACATGTTAAATCTTCTTTGCTTGTCTTTAATTTTCATATCTTTTTCTCAAATCTCTTTTATATTTCTTTTTAACTTAAAAATTCTTTTGTTTTTAAATCTGCTATTTTTTGTCAGGCCTAGTCTTTTGTTTATTGACATCCTTGTGTTTTTTTCTAATTTAGTCTTCAATTCTGATGTGACGTTTCCTTTGACTTATAGTGTCTATATGAGTTCTACTGTATCAATTTTCTGCATTTCTCTCAATGTTACTTATCCTTAGTGCTGTATGATGTTAGCTCATTTGTAAATAGTAGTTTACTTTTGATCTGTTTTTTGATCACAACTTCTGTCATGCTCTGTCTGTAGGGACTTTTGCTCTGTCCCTTATTCCCTCTTTTTTTTTTAAACATGGTCATTATGTATGGGGATTGATCTTCACACCCTGTCTGCCCACTTGTAAGTGAACTTGATTCTCCTGAACTTTCCAATTAGACAGTGCTTAGGAAAACTTCTACCGCTGTAGAGTCCCCTCCTGTCTTTTTGCGCTATTTGCTTTCTGAGCTTTTGACATCCATTTTCTTTTTCCATGACAGGATGGGGCTTCTCCTCATTTCTACTGTCTCTGTCCTTACCATTTGAATTTCACTCCCTGAAGTCCCTCCTCCATATGAGGCCTGGCCTGGATGAGAGCTCTGCAAGGGCAGCGAGGGCATTCATGGGGGTGTTTCCATCCTGCTGACTGCCCCTCTTTGGTCATATTCTCCCCCTTCTCATTTCACCTGCTGCTCTCGGAATTCCCCGTACTTTGCCTCTTAATGATGGTCAAGTCCATTTGCCCTGAATTTACAGGTTGCAAATGATAGAAATTTTGTTACTGTCATCTGCTATTAAAGTGGACAGAAGAGCAGAGAATATATTCTAGATGCTCAAGCATGAACCCACAGTGTTTAACAAATGACCTTTTCCTAAAAATTAATGGCTTATAGTATGGTTGAATGAATATTCTAGATAAATAGCAGGTTGACTGTCTCCATAATTATGTTATGAGTTACAAGAGTGATAAATGTTTATTTTAGTATTACATATTAATTTGAAAATTTTGACTTGATTGTAATTTAGGTATGATTAATACTTTTCTAGTTTTCATTAATATTAATAATAACTATTTAATTCTAAAATATTAATTGTGTGAAAAGATACAATATTAAATCTTGGGTAGGTCTGTTAATCTCTAAACTATAAATGAACTGAAAGATAATTTTAAATATTATTCTTCTTTTCCAGGGACCATTTCAAGTTTAAAAAAAATAATCTTTAAAATGGACTGAAAATCCATATTTTCTGACAGGAGAAAATCGGGTTATGAATCACTTATATTCCACAGTAAATGCAAACATTATGGAAAGAACAGTCTTTTCTTAGGGTATTATTTTTTGTTCTTGGGGGTTGACATTTTTGGCAGAATGCAGCCTGGGGCCTAAAGAGAGATTATTGGGAGATTATTTCTCTCAGTAATAAAAAAGAATCAAGCATTAATTAGCAATTGTAGTAGAATTTAGCTGATTGTAAATAGTAGCCTGAGTGATTTAAGAATTCCCAGTTGTTGCATAGTCACCTACTCTGAGGACCTCTGTGAATTCTCCCACACCTGAAGGCCAGTGCCCGTCCTTGAGCTGTGATTCCTCGTTCTTCTTTTCTGCTGAGGGGTTTCTTTAGCACATCAGAACCAAGCCTAGGTGTGTACGTGTACAGTTTGGAAGTGGAATAGGAATTAAATGATTTGAGACATAAATCTGAACCAATGCGGAGCAGAATGCAATAAGTTTTGAGGTCCTGGAAGACTCACAGGAAGGAACTGGAGGAGGAGCCTGAGCAAAGGGTTGGGGCAGGGGAGGAAACAGCTTTAGGGAAGGCAGAATGGGAGTGTAAACAAAGGAAGCGTTCAGGAGAGAGCTCAATGTAGAGGAACAAGGAAGGGTGGGAGAGAGAAGGTCATGATGGCCTTGGTAAGTGTCTACTGGTGATCTCTTCTATAGGCACCCATCCGTGCTGGGTGAATGTCAGCGTGATTGGACTTGTGCCTTGGAACAAAGGCACAGATTGCAGTGGGAAGGCTGCCTTGAGGGTGCTGCCTGGAGGGTGGGGAGTCTGGGTGGGGGGGAGGCAGGCAGGTCTCACCTGGAAGTAATGGCGAAGGCCTGAGCAGGACAGTGAGGAAGAATGCTGGATGGTAGAGCAGATGGGAGGTACAATGAAGATGGAAGAAGAGCTCAGGTCCTGGTAGTTGGCACAGTGTTTCCTTCAGCCGTTCCAGATGGCCATATCTTAGAGTAAGACTTCACACATAGAGGATTAGGGTAGTGGGTCCATCAGAATCAAAATCCATAAGTCACAGAATCCTCATGTGGGCCCAGATGATGTGTGAGGAAGAGCGGATAATCACTATCCAGTGTAACATGAATACCTCTGTCTTCATCAGGTATTGAGCCAATTATATTATTAAAATGCTTTAAGTTCTCAAAATTAGAATTTTAGGAAGAACATCTATAGTGAGAGGTCATATAGTGAGAGGTTTGACAATGCCAACAGGTGACAAAAGGCAAAGCTTCTCTCTGGGGGAGAAAGCCCTAATTTTCCATGTGATGAGCCCACATTTTTCCTTATCATACTGTGCTCCAGAGGGTGCTCATTTGAGCAACAAAAGCACGAGTCTTGACTTTGCTCAGTTCTGGGCCTCCCAGTCTCTGGATTATTATCTAATCTTGGTTCATTTGCCCTTATTGGATTGGTACATTTTAAAAAATGTCTAAGTTGAAGGGCTTCAATTTCATCTTCTTGCTGAAATATAAATCTGACATATAATTATAAAAAATGACTGATCAAAATCCAAATCTTGATAAAAGGAAACCTAGGCAGTTGATCAATGGCCCAGTTGCAAAGCTATTACTCATTACATGGGCCTGCCTGGCCAGCTACCGGAGTTAAGAGTGAAGATGGAAATAAGCATTTCTTTGATGTTTGAGTCTGATGATTATAAAACAGCCCATTTATTTTTCTGTTCCAAGTCCTAGCGACGGTCATTGAAACTGCATTGTGAAATAGTCTAATTGCAGTGATAAGTGTGTACAACGATGAGCTTATTACCGTGAAACAGTATCTGAGAATGATAACCTAAAGGAGGAGGGGCTGATTTTGATTCATGGTTTTGGAGGTAAGCTTTCAGCTCATGGTAAGCTGGCTTCATGGCTTTTAGATCTGTGGCCAGGTAGAAACATCACAGTAGATGGAAGAGGCAGAATGTTCACTAGATAAGAAAGGGCCAGGGTGGGAAAGTACTTGTCACCTTGACAAGATACATAGGTGCACAAAATGCTAAATTTCATTTTAAACCTTAAATTTCGCACTTATACATATCAATAAAATGGCTGGAAAAAGAAAGAAAGGGCCAGGGACCAGATACAGTTATCAAGGGTATGACCTTATGATATACTTCCTTTAACTCGAGTTTACTTCCTAAGTTTCCAACACCACCCAAAAAAATGCCATCACATTATCGGCCAATCAAGAGATTAATCCATTAATGCTAGAGCCCTCATGATCCAATTGCCTCCTCAAAGTCCATCCCTGGACGTTGTTGTAGTGGAGACCAAGACTTCAACACATAAACCCTCAGAGGACAGTCCAGATCCAAGCCATAAGTAAAGGTTGATTCTGAGAAGAAATGAAGAGGAATTTCCCTTGACTAGACTTTTGAGCATGACTTTCATTTATGTTTGTCTTTTGAGATGGAAGTGTTGTAATCTCGTTGTTCTTGTAGGTGATTTCGTTCTAATAAGACTCTTAGGAGTGCCTGACTTGAAAAAGACTCCACGGCTAAATTCCCTTTCATTTGAGTCAGTTCAAACATTCATTCGTTCTTAATTCTCAAATATTTCTCAGTGACTATCATGCCTCATACACGGTAGTAAGATTGGTGAAGACAAATAACAAACAAGAAAGCAAATGAGATTCCCCTGAGAATTCTTCAGAGAATGAAAGTAAGAGGTGATAGGTGTAGACTTGGAGAGGACACTTAAGATAAGATGGAGGACTAAATTATAAGGACAGGAAGTGGAGAGAGCTGATCTCAATGTGGAAGACACTCTAGGTAAGTGGAAGGAAATGAAACAGTCACGTGACTGTTGAAACGTGGTAAGGAGGACAGCTGAGTAGGCCAGTGCTGGGAGGTATGTGAGGTCAGTGGCCTGGAGGGCCAGAATGAAGGGTTGGGTTTTGTTCTAACCATATCGGCAAACCTCGAAGTTTAGGCCGTGAGTAGCATATTCAATGTTAAAACAAACAAGCAAACTAAAGAACAACAACAAAATGTCATCCAACTTGTCCACTGAGATTAGAGTGAAGAAGAGCTTAGAGCGGAGGCAGGAGACCCATGAAAAGTCAAGAAGGCTTGATCCACTCTGATAGCCAGGATATGACAGGACTCTAGTAGATTTCAAAGGAGTGCGCCACAGAGGAATTCCACCAGGACTCCTAGAGTTTGAGTTTCCAAGTGTGGTGCATGTTGGGAGAGTTGCTGAGGTGGAAGAGACAAAGAAGGGAGAGTGAAAAATAAAAATGTACTTTTTCCTGCTAAATTTGAGATTATTTTTAGGCATCTGTGGAGCCTTGTTGATAGGCAGCTGAGTCGAGGGGTCTGAGATTCTAAGAGGAGGTGAGTCGGAAGTCAAGGGTGAGGGTGTCCAACCAACAGCATCTGGAAGCCATTGGACGTAATTTTAGGGAAGACTGTGCAGAGAAGAAAAGGGCCTGGCAGAGATGAATATCCATCCTGTACAGTTAGAGCAAGGGGAGGAGCCTGTACAGAATCACAAAAAAAGCACTGTGAACAAGAGGGAAGAGGGAATGGTGGCATCCTGGAAATCAAGAAGGTAACTCGGTGGGAAGGAGCAGACCACTGTGTGAAGGTCACCGAAAAGGCAAGATGAGCTTTCGGGAAGAAGCCCCTGATTAGGCTAGATGGGCTCAACTATGACCTTGCTAAGATTATTGATCTTGTTGGATGAGAAGGCTGCAGGCTTGCTAGAGGTAAAGTCAGAAATGGACGCTGAGAGCAGGGCATTGATGGCAAATTCAGGTTTTCCTGCTGTCAGAGAAGAAATTGACGAAGTGGGGAAGTAGGAGGGAGGACGAGACTACAGGGGTCCAGGCTGTTAGGTGGCCAAGGCAGTGGGGCCCAGAGCATCAGGGCACTCGCTGAATGGGGCGGACGCTGTGAACCTCTGTCCTTGGAGACGGCTGAGAGCACCAGGCTTCTGCTATCACTGACTCGTCAGCCAACGTTCTCACCTCAGACCCTCCACCAGGGTCGGGCTGGATTTGGTGTGATGTTCTTCCACAGGGATTAACGTGGAATGTAGCTGAATCTCCAGACGGCCCTGTGTATTTCTGACCACTTTGTTCTATTCTTAGAGAAGGCCCGAAGGGAGACATCTACTTGGAGCCACAGTTGAGAACTCCTTGCTGTCTCAGGGGTCTGCTCCCTTTGGAATACATGGGCTTCTCTTTGTAAATGTACATTTTTTTCTCTACTCATTTGCCTTCAAACGGCTTCCTCTTCATTATCTTTCAAAGCACACTGCGTATGTCTCCACCCACTTCCTGTCTCTGAGTCTTGCTTCTTTCCTTTTGCCTATCATGACTCATTCTGCCCCATGGCTAGATCGGGTCTCCTCTTGGTTGCATGTGTAGATTCTTTGAGCTGTGAAGCCAGATGACTCAGTGCCATCCTTGGGGCCTAGAAGAGTTCAGATATATTTCTTTAGGAGAATTGTGAGGCCAAAGAATAAGCATCAAGCTTTGGAGCAGACAGGTAGGGTTCTACTCTGTTGCTTCCCAGCAGGCAAAGGTTTGGCAGTGACACAACCTTTCGGACATGGGATCTCGTATACGGTTGCGCAAGCTGTGCACTGTACGACATCGGAGACTGTTCACAGAGATGACTACATGAGTAGCATCTCCTGAATGTGCTATATGTGACACTCGCAACCCACCCGCAGCCGCTGATTCACTCTGTCTCTTTGTAGAGTTGCTGATCTCATGGCACAGGACCGGCAGGGGAGTCATGCATGTAAACCTCCTGGCCTATCATTTGGCCCTGGGTATTGGTCAGCTATATGGCAGTATGATGTGACTGTGTGCTGAGAGGTATGCAGATGGCCTTTGTCCCTGGTCAGGTTTATGTTCTAAAGCAAGCAGCAAAACAAAGCTTTCAGAAATACCCACTGGGAGGCACATCCAACCCAGGCAGACCTGGTGGGTGAGTACCCCAACCCTGTCTGCTCACCGTTGTCACGCCAGAAAACACTGACCAGCTACTCAACGCCAGTATGGACATTGCTTTTTTTTTTTTTTCTTGAATGGATCTGCTGGTTGGTGGACCTGCCCTGCCAGAGGGGTTGGGGTGGGAGAGTTGGGGAGGTGGGGGTGAGCAGTGCAGGGAATTGAAATCCTCTGGGAGAAAAGATACCCGCTGAAAGTCAGTACACCAGTACATCATCTCCCCCCACCTTGGTGGCTCCTCGCATGTGGACAGTATTTTGCTCCAGTGCGTGGGCTTGAGCCTGGGGGTAGAAGTTTGTCTTCCCTGGCAGCAGCAGCTACTTGGGGTCACTTAGGAATTCTGCAATCAGCCAGCTTGACCTCAGTACTTGGAACCTGCCACTTCAAAGTAGGGGTGAGAGCAGCTTGCCTACCTTGGTCCCGCTTCCCCTCCTGCCCCCTGACCTGGGAATCAGGAATATTATATCCCGACAGCATTTCAGTTCCAGCTTCCGAGCATCTGCCGAGCAGTCCTGACTGTACCTGCGGCCCTCCCTGTGGTACCACATGTGCTTCCACGGCGACCCAGCACCTGGGCTGCAGCTTTCGGTCCCTATTGCTGCTAGTTGCCATCTAGTTTCCCCACATTTGTCTTTATCTGGACACCACTCGGGTCCTTGAGCGGGTCACCTGACCTCCTCATGTGTTAATTTCCTTAACAGGAATACAGAGATAATGGAATCAACCGCGTAGAGTCATCAGAGGATTAAATAGGACAGTCCATTTAAAAATGCTTAGCACAGGCCTTGACATTGAGTAAATGTTCGATCAATGTAAGTTATGATTGTTGCTATTGTCGGTGAAGCCATTTAATTATGTGCTGCGTTGCTGTCCGGGCCCCTTTTAAAGCCTTCTCCCTCTGGAGGTTCTGTATGACTACTGCTAGGCCATCTGGGCACCCGTGTCTCTGAGACATTCCTTACAGCACACTCCCAGGCCTTCTCCGGTCCCACGGGCTGCTCCTCTTCCTGTTGGTCTCAGGGTCACACCTCACCATTCTTTGGGGCACTTACCCCCACTTTTTTGCTTGTTGTTTCTGTCCCTGGCCAAGGCCAGATAGTTGTCAAGGGGATGGGGGGGGAGGTGATACAAGGGCTAGAAAACTGTGGGAATGCACGAGGACTTGGGTCAGACCTAATGGCATCCTCAACACCAGCCCAGAGCTGAGCACTGAGGACAGCAAATAGCTACCCAGTGCCCAGGAGGCAGAAGGCCCCCAAATTGGCCTGGCTTCAGCCCCTCTCTGGACTCCGCCTTCCTCCTGCCTGCCGAAACTGCCCTTGCTCCTGCATCCTTACCCAGCCCTGTAACAAACACCATGCCCTGTCTCCACTCCATCCTTCACCGCCATGCGCCCTGAAGCTCCTTGGACAGACACTTTTATCACCATGGCGGACATCCCTGACACCTCTGGTCATATGCTTCTGCAATATTTATAGGCTTGTGGATTGCAGATCCTGATAAGGGGAGGAGCGTTAGGGAGGTGAATTAGATGCAAAGTTGAGCTGGGCAGGGCTCGGCTCTTGTTAATGTCTCTGTAAATCATATCATTGCTTCAGGATGCTCAATATTTTCGTATTCATCTCCATTTTTCAAGGGGAGAGCATTCAATCTGTCAAGTCAATTCTTTATAAATAGCCTGTCAGTTGTAAAGGCATCAGGTTGAGTCTCCATGGACCTGTGATCGTACTGGCAAGCCAGGGCAGGCTTGACAACTCCTGGTAACATCCTACTTAGAGCTTTCGATGATAAACAAAGACGTGCTTGGCCTAGCCATGAACCTGGAACAGTGTTGGGGCATGTGTCTGCAAAGACCTGCAAGAATCAGGCCAGGCTCCCTTCTAAAGGCCCCTATTTGCTGGAAGGAAGCACCTCAGTGAGCAGTTACTTGGTGACCCTGGTCAGTACAGCAGTGCAAATGTGTCCATGGGGCTGTGGTCAAATACCAGAGGGCATATGAGGGCTCAAGGAGCCTTGCAGAGAGGCATCGTTTTGTTGTTTTAAAAAATAATTTTGTTAAAAAGTTGTGGCAAGCCAGGCATGGCAGCCAATGCAAAAATTCCTGACTAATTGGGAGGCTGAGGCAGGGACATCACAAGTTGGAGATACCCCTAGGCAATTTTGTGAGAACTTGCCTTGAAATAAAAAAAAAAGGATTAAAGATGCATCTCAGTTGTAGAGTACCCCAGAATTTGATCCTTAGTACCACAGACACACGTGCACGCGCACGCACACACACACACACACACACACACACACACACACAGAATTAAGCAAGGCATGTTACCTGTATTCACCTTGTCGTCCAGTCTTCAGCACTTTTCTGTATTGCAAAGCTGTGATTCCACATCAATTAAGCGTTTTCCTTCCCCCCAGATCCTGGCAAATACTGTTCTATTTCTGTACGTGTGATTTTGATTGCTCTCCGTACTTCTAAGTGGCATCACAGAAATATTTGTCCTTCGGTTACTGGTTTATTTCACGTAGCACCATGTCCTCAAGGTGAAGAAGATCAGAAGTGCCTGCCTCACCCCTTGCCTATCCTCCACCTCCCTTTTCTCTTCTTTCTTTAGGTTCTACCCCTCAAGAAGACCCTGGGGCGCTTTCCTGGTTTCCTACCCCTCCTCCCTCAGGGTTCCCTTGTGGCCACTCTCTGGGCTGCTTCAGCAGAAGGTGCAGTGTGGCAATCAGACAGACGGTGCCCTCCCACCCGCCCTTCATTCCAGATGCTCCTGTCACTCAGTAGAAGGAAACTACTTTAACATGGCCAAGAAGAGAAAGTGTGTGTTCTGAGCCCATTATTAATATCTCCAAACTCCCCAACCTCCCCAACCTCCAGTAAGTTGCAATTAACACAGTTAGACCTCCTTGAAGATTCCCTGGTTTTACCCTGTCATTTTCTTCTGAAATGCAACAGCTGTTAGTCAAATAGCTTGCCAGCTGCCATGATAGATGCCTGTATACCAGACTCCTCACACTCTCCAGAAGATGAGCACCTGGCTTAAATTTAAACTATGCAGTGAAATTGAATTTGGACCAATCAGTAGGTTTAGATCTGCATACTTGAGTTTGATTCAGTCAAAATACTCGAATCTGGACCTTTCAGAGGTCTATGGTAGCTATATACACAGCAGTCTCTCACTGATCTCCCTGTGCTGCAACACAAGTCCTATGTAAACAAAGCCTCACCTCATTCTTGTGGTCCTGTAAATTAGATCTTCGTGTTATTTCTTGACTGGTACAGAATCAGGAAGTATTGTAAATCCACAAGGGATTTTTTTTTTTTTTGAGGTGGGGACGGTGGTCCTGATTCTTTTTTTATTTTATTTTATTTTATTTTTTTGAGACAGATTTTTGCTCTGTAGTCCAGGCCAGTCCTCAATTCACTGTGTAACAGAAGCTAGCCTTCAACTCAGGGCCATCCTCCTACCTCAGCCTCCCCACTGTTAGAGGTATATGCCACCATGCTCAGCTTATGTGGTGCTGGGAAATCAGACTCAAGGCCTTATGCTTTCCGGCAAGTGCTTTAACTCTCCAGCCTATCTACTCAGGATTCTGAGTGGTGTGAACCGTGTAGGGGCTTGCAAAGAAACATCTCCGAACACTAGAGGCTCTTTCCCCTGAACAGCTCCAGAGAAGGACACGTGAGCAATAGACCAGCAGCAGACAAGGTCAACTGACAGTGTTTGCCCATAGCCAATGCCGCACAGCAGCAGCTAACAATGAGACCTGCAAGTGCAGTGTCTGCTGATGGCATGAGACCTTCTAGTGGAGATGTACTTTGCTAGCTTGTGATTTCAGTCTGAATTGATCAAAAGAACTCTCAGCTGGCTGGTGCCAAAGATATATCCATGTTGTAGGAAGCATCAGAGTTTTCGTCCTTTTTGGGGCTGAATGAACTTCTTTATATGAACAGACCACATTTTACTCATTCATTCATTCACCCATGGGCATCTGGGTTATTTCTACTATAGACGATGCTGATATAAACTTTGGTGTAGAAGATAACTTTTTTAAAAAGTGAGTCGTGAAGAAGCAGGACATTCCTGGCAGATCTAGGGGAAGTATGGACTTCAAATCTTATACATCATGGGCAAAGGCCCCTGGAGCCTGACATGACAGGCTTGAGGATGGCATATGGTTCTCTGTTCTTTGAGCTCATAAGTATAGTACAGAGTAAAGGGAGGTGAGACTGCACAGCAAATTGAGCTGGGAATGTGATAGGCCCACGTGTCCCATAGAGGTCCCAGGTCGTAATATATGTATGAGCTAACACAGATGAGGGTTGTAACCACATACTGTAGTTCTTTCTCATTAACATTTTGCTGGGTTTCAATGGAGCACACAGCAGCAAGCATTGTGTAGGGCTCATGTCAGCTGTCAGAGTCACTGAATGTTGGCTAATCTGTTTATACTGTTTGTTTAATACTGAAGAAGGGTTAAACACAAAATCTTAGTATGTTGCCAATAAAATATTGCTACAGCTGCTCAAGGAAGCAGGTTTTCATAATACTAAGAAGTACCACAGTCCTAAGAATTGAATGCAAGTGTAGTTCTAATAATTCTGCAATCATAGGTAAGTTACTTAACTTCATGAATGTCAGAGTTTTTAATCTATGAATCATGTGATTCACTTGTAAGAATCCCCAAAGCTCCCCAAAAGTCTGCGCACTTACAAATCCCACCAATGTCAATGTTCAATATGCTGCTATTCTCCCCCTTTGCCTCTTGCAGAAATTTGTTCTACAGATTGCTGGCCTAAGTCAAATGTTCCACCTTTCTTTGCACTTCACCTGAGTCCTATATGTAGAAAAGCTGTTCATAAGCACCTTCCTGGTTTTCCCTGCAAGCCTCTGTACTCATTCATATAGAACAGAAAGCATCCAGTGTAAGATGTTACTGTTCCTTCAACAAAGTGGCTCATGAGGTAACATTCTCTTGTTCCCAGACATCTGCATCCAGTACTTAGAATCTTTTCTGGATCGTCCCCAAGCCCTTGATCCAATTCCAAGATATCTTTATGACTCGTCCATGTGTTTGTCTGGGTTGAGATCAAGTCAGCAACAGAAATATGAGACCTGTTCCCTCACCTTTGTCTCTTCAGCTTCCCTTCAAACACACTGTTCTAGGCACAGAGGTCTTGTTACTATCTTTGGGACACACCACACCCTCTGTCCCTTCTCTTCCTCATCTTCCTTTACTTGAAAATACCTTCCCACCTTTGGCCAGAAGTCCATTCTTCAGGGTTCCCACCAAATGCCCCACTCCTAGCCCACTGAGCAAGGTCATCTCTGATCACACAGGAAGAAAATGTCTCCCTCTGCTTAGTGAGGCCCACTCAAGGATTGGCATTATCACCCTCCCAAAATAGCAGAGCACAAATATACCTGTCTGTGCTCTTTCAGTGGAATGTGTCTAGCTTTTTCAGATTCTCAATGTATTTGCAACCAGAAACGAATGTTAAGGGATCCTGGAGCATAAAACTAAATGTAAAAACCAGTTGTGATGGCACAGGCCTGTAAGCTGAGCACTCTGCGAGGCTGAGCTAGGTGCATAGGGCTGTCACAAGCTCTGGCAGATTGTGCAAGTGGAGGTGGAAGGATCTTGAGCTCAGTGTTGATCAAGACAAATCATAGAGGCTCACTAGAATCCCAAAGAAAATGTTAGGTAGGCAGTTGTACCAATGAACATGGGCCTCAGAGGAGAGGTTGGGATTGGAAATGGGAATCTGAAACTTCTCAGCAAATTTTAATGTCATGGGGCCAAAGGAAGTGACCAAGGAGTAAATGCAGATGAAGTGTGGTTTAGGATACAGATTTAACAGTTAGAAGGAAAGGGGGAGACTTAGTAAAAGAGACAGAGAAGTAGCAGCCAGTGAAATTTAAATCAGGGGGAATCAAATCAAGGACCTGTGGCATCCCAAAGCTAAAGAAGGAGTTTTATAAAGGAAATAATGACCATCTGATCCAATGGACCACATTTCACTTCAGGACTGGGATCTATCTGACTGCAGGATGTGGCACTGCGGAGGTCACAGGTAGAAGCAGGACACCAATGGGACAGCAATCCAGCTGGAGCGGGGGTGTGGTCCATAGGATAATGACTCCTCCCTTAGGTTTTCCACATCCAAATAGCCTGAGTGCGTCATCTGACATAGCAAATGGGTCATGGCAGATATGGTTAAATTCATGATTTTGTGGTGGGGATGCTCTCCTGGATTACCGAGGAAGGCCCAATTCCAAGGGGCTTCACAGAGAGGCCGGAAGCTCAGGGGCAGAGAGAGATTGGAGATAACCCACTGTTGTCTTTGGAGAAGAAGCCATGCACCAAGGAACACGTAGAAGCTGTCGCAATATAGATGGCTTGGAGAAGCGAGAAATAGCCAGGAAATGAATTCTTCTCTAGAGCTTCCAGAAGAAATGTAACCCTGAATTTTAGCCTGGTAAAGCCTGTTTTGAACTTCTGACCTCCAGAACTATAAGATAATAAACATTTGCCCCGCTAGGTTTGTCATCATTTGTTTAGAGCAGTGGTAGGACACTAACATGGGAGATAAATTAGCATATTTGCAGGGAATCAGGAATGAGCTACATCTAATAAAAAAGAAATCAGCGAAGATTTGGGGGGATGGGGCATGAGTCACAGGAGCTACATACTTGGAGTCGAGAGATGTGTGATCTAGTGCCCAGGTGGAAGGTTTGAGTTGAGATCGTACAAGGGCAGAAGGCCAAATTGTAGCTGCAGATGGAGGTAGGTCATGGAGTTATTATAGCTGGTCAAAGAGGATGAGAAAGTTCTCTTCTGATGGTTGCTGTTCTCTCCATGAGATAAAGGGAGAGGGTTGTCAGCTGAGATGAAAGGAAAGAATAAAGTGAAAAGAAATTATAAGGCAGTCATTTAGACCGTGAGTTTAAGTAATCTACTTGTACTTTTTTCAAAGGAATTATCAAAGAGGTGCACAAAGTTATCTGCCAATAAATTTTCTACAAAATTATATAAAATGGTAAAACGTTTGGAACAGCCAAAATTTCAGACAAGAGGGTACTAATTGAAGAAATTAGTGATGGATTACTCTGTAACCATTGTATATTAGGTTTTAGAAGACCATTTAATTAAATATGGAAATGTAATATCTTGTTAAGTAAAAGAAGTTACGAAATATGCACAGAATGAAACCAATTTTGCAGAAATAGTATGTGTAAATATATGCATTTATAAAGACTAAGGAAACACACCAAAATCTAAATAATAATTATCATTGAGTGAAGGAATTGTAGATATTTTAATTTACTCATTTTACTTGTCTGCATTTTTATGTAAAATAGAAATTTTATATTATAAAGCCCTTATGGGTGTAGAAATATGGGAAGAAAATAGTCAAAAGGGAAGGATTTAGAATGTGACATTCCCAGTTAGTTATTAAGTGCTCCATATGTGTGTTATTTAGTGATCAAAACAGCTCTATGAAGGAGGCATTATATTCACATATGACTAAGGAGGAAGTGAAGACTCAAAAAGTGAACTTGTTCAATTTGTCCCTTGGAAGCAAGTTGGAGAATCAAATCCAGTTTTTCTCATTGTATTACATCGCCTTGTGCCGGGTGTGTTCTGCCAACAAGCTTGGGGCCACGACATAAGAGACACCTCGTCCTTGTTCAGTCGCCTGCTTTGCAGTGGAGAAGGGGTAGAGAAGACTCTCCCCAGTACGAAGGACCAGTCACGATGGACACTGCCCAGGACTTGTTCCCTTTGCCGCGAACAGTACACATTATTGCAAAAACAGTCCAATGGAAAACACACGTGCACAACTGAAGTTACACATCATCAGGAGTGAAGCTGCATCTAGTCGGCTACGTTCTACCCGAGCAGAAGTAGCTCTGCTTCAGTGACGGTTGTGAGCTCTTGTAAGTGGAATGAGTTTCCCCTCCTCCCACTCTAATATGTCTATCTTCATTTCCAATCTCTGGCACCTATGAATATAATCTTATTTGGAAATAGGGTCTCTGAAGATGTAATTGAGTTAAGATGACTTCATGTTGGAATAAGATGAGCCTTAATCCAATGACTGATGCTTTTATAAGAAAAGAGACATTTGGACACAGAATACAAGAGGAGAGACACCAAGAGGAGGATGCCTGCGATGACAGAGGCAGAGACTAGAGTGATGCTGCCACAAGCCAAGGAATGACAGAAGCCACTAGACGGTAGATGTGATCAACTGAAAAGATTTCTAAGTCTCCAGGAAGGAATCAACTCTGTTGTTGCCTGAATGTCAGATTTCTGATCTTCAGAACTAGAAGACACGTATTATACACATGTATTATACAATAATAGACTAAAAATATACAATAATACATTATATAATTATAGCATATAATTATATAAGATAAGTAAGATAAAATACATTCCCTTGTGCACCTAGTTTGCAGAGCTGTATTAGAGGAGTCATAGAAAACTACTGAGTCATCAGAAGGGAAAGATTGGAGTTGTGTTTAAAAGAGGCAACATGAGCATGGGAACTTGGGAGTGTTTTGAGATTCTTCTTGTTGTCAGGGGAGGATGGAGCTACATATTTAGATTGTCCCGCCTTCTCCACTGCCTGGAGGAATCTTGGGACATTGCAGTGGCAAGTACTTAGTCCCAGGATTGGAGTGGGGAACTCAGGCCACTGGCCTTAGATGGCTAACCTCATTTATCTGCCTGCCAAGGAAGGCTGGCTTTGCTCTGTGAGCTTGAAAGGAATGGGATGGGGAGTCATCTCTCACTCAGTATGTTGCCTTGTTAAAGAGACACACATCTGATAGTCAGGAAGGTTCAGTGAAATTCTTTCTGGTGCATGAACATCGAGGCTTTTTAAGCCATGGTTTAAGCTGCCAGCCAATAGGGTAGCCACTAGTTACATGTAGCCAATGAAATCTTTTCAAATTTAGTGGTGAATGTTCATAGGGTGTGATTCACTCTTTTTGGTGTAGGCTTCCCTGAAGTGTGACAAACACAGGGTCAAGTAATCACCACAACTGAGATGCAGACCTGGCTATTCCTTGGAAGTTTACCTTCTTCCAATGTTTGACTCCAAGAAATTACTCAGGTGTTCTTAATTCCTCTAGTTTCGCCTTTTAAAATTTAATTTTTAATTACCCAATATGAAATTGGATACAAACCAGTTGATCAGTCGCACAAGTCACACTGTGTGTGTTCCATGGTCTGATGGCCACCAGTTTGGATCATGCAGCTACAGAATATTTCCATTGTTACAGAATGTTCTTGCAGACAGTGCTAGTGAAATTAATTTAGTGGTTCTTAGATGTGAAGGGTCATACCCCTTCCATGGGTGGCATACAAGGAAGCCATAAACAAGGCTGGTGCAAATTTTCAGAGCATGCGTTGATTTATCTAAGATGCTGTCTAGAGGATAAGAAGCCTAGGTTTTAGTTAATCTAGAAAGTTTAAAAACATTTTCCGAAGTCTTGTGTTCTGTCTTTTGTCGTGAAGTGGGTGAGCAACCGAAGTGCCATCCTGTGAGCTTGCTGTGTCTCTTCAAGGAGCAGAGCTGGCAGGCAGTTACTTGTGGTGACGACTCCATGCATGGCCTTTTGCTCGCTGTGCTTCCTGCTCTTGATTGCAGGAATGAGCTTTTGGAAATCATCATTATTAGTAAATATGAATTGAGGGCGTTTGGAAGACTTAATGGAAGTTTAACTTCTCTCACATTAAATCTCTTTTGTTAAAATGTAACGGTAAAGTAGTTTGGGGATAAGCTTAGCATATTAAAAAGGTAGCTTGTTCTCGAAACAGTGCTCTCGGTAATTCCAGGCCTGATCAGTTTCATTCTGGAAGCTGCGCCCGTCTGTTCCACAGTTTAGGCACAATAATTGCGTTTGCTTTAGTGATGGTCTCCTGCCCACATATCCTGCTTCCTGTTGGCTCCCGCTCGGCTCCTGATGGACTTGAGGAAAGTTCTGCCTGTTCCCGCACATCTTTTGTTATAGAATAGAGCCAGCCACGCGGGAAGGGCCCTGTTTCACTCTTGCTAATCAGTGCTCTTTGTTTAGATCCTAGATCACTGTGCAACGTTATTTCATTAGCATGTAATATTAATATTTTAGTTACTTACCTACACTGAGTTTTCTTGCAGAAGAATAAGAACACATGACGAGATTATCTGGTCCATATTTAATGTCGCATCCACCACCAGGGACTGTTCCTTTGCATCTCAGCTACCTGGACCACAGATTCCTGACCTGTTACCAGAGCTGAGTTCCTGGGTTTAGAAATGGAAACAAAACTGAATCCAGAAAGGCACAGATAAGGCTTATATTGGAGGCTTCTCTCACTGAAAAGGGAGATGTAGCTCTCTGTTGAGGGCAGGTCAGGCTAGCAGTTTCCAGAACAAAGGACAAAGTTAAGCTAATATACTTCATGCCAAAAGTTCCTACCCAGGTTCTCCATGCAAATAAGGGATTGAAACTAGTGGAAAGTGTTGAGACCTAATTGATCAGTGTCTGAGGTTTCAGGGAGCTGACCCATCTCCTGTTTGCTAGCTCCTCTTTCTCCCTTTTCTTTCTGGTCTTTTTCTTCTGAGGACTGAGAAGCTATTACTGTCATTCTTCTAGCGAAGAATATCTAAGCCTTCTATATCTAGCCTTTGATCTCTCTCTCTCTCTCCCTCTCTCTCTCTCTCTCTCTCTCTCTCTCTCTCTCTCTCATTCTCTCTCTGTCTCTCTCTCTTCCTTTCTTCCTTCCTACCTTCCTTCTTGAGACAGGGCCTCACTATGTAGCTCAGTCTGGCCTTGAACTTGCAGTGTAGCCCAGGTTAGCCTCACCATCACTATTCTCTTGCCTTCTTGCCTGTCCTCCTGAGGGACAGATTAGAGACATGCACCACCACACCTAGCTATGCTGTGGTTCTTGGTAGCAGCTCATCCTTGGGATGGCATTTTTATCCTATCTCACTTAGGACCCTTTGCTTGCACATAAGAGAAACCCAACTCCAATTAAATTAAGGGTTAGGGATAAAGGAATACTCTGTACATGAAACTAATGGTATGTGATGGCAGGAGTTGGGGCCATCTGAGGCCTGACACGAGGCCTGTATGTTCTTCCAACACAAGTATGCTCCCGGCTTCTCACAAATTCTTGAATTCCTGCCTCCCGCCTTCATTCAGGGACATGACTTTAGGGAGCTATTGACCCCTCTGACAGACTTGCCTCCAGGAATGAAATCATGGTCTTTTCCCAAGGCTCTCAAGTGACTTAGCTGGGGGGAGAAGGCTCTGATTGGTTAGCCTTGGAGCACACACCTACCTTTGGACCAATATTGGTATCCTGGTGGTGGCAGGCTGTCATGACTTGTGGAACTATTGGCTAGTTAGGGAAGCAGATTCCTTATTTACAGGAAGGAGAGGAAGAGGCAGGAGGAATGAAAATCACAGGAGTGTGTGTGTGTGTGTGTGTGTGTGTGTGTGTGTGTGTGTGTGTGGTGTGAGTACATAGCACACAGCTCAGTGCTGTCTTTCCCTCTACAGACAGTTGGCTTCAGATGGGAAATGGCGATGTAGGGCTGACGCATCACAAATGCTGTGATTCTCCCTCGAGGGAGGCAGGGCCAGACCAGATTTTGGCATGGATGTTTATACCCTTCCAGTCCCCCACCCCCTACCTCTAGGAAGAGTATACAAAACGAGACAGTAACAATTTTTCGAAGCCAAGAAATGTAGGGACAATCCTAGCACCAAAAGAACTAGGAATTATTTCAAAGAGGTCATGTCATTCATCCCACTTCCGGCTCAGACTGTTCCTAAAACCATTGGGGTGAATAACTAACTCAAATCGTTCATACAAGGGACATGATGTAACCTCTCTGGGCAGTCACCGTTTAATGACTGTCAGCACCTGGCAATTCTTCCTTACTTTCCAGCAGAAATCCTTCCTGATGCAATTGAAAACTATTTCTCTTTGTATCAGGAAAGGAGGAACAGATGGTCAGTACCCTGTGTAACATAACTTTAATAAACTTGTCAAAATGAGGGAACCATCATGCAGCTCTTTTCTTCTCTGGGTTAAGTGGCTCTAATTCAGTGGACTTCTGTCTCTCACATCTTTACCTTCTAGTTTTGAATGGTCTGAGCTCCTTCTCCCTTGAGAACATTCAAGATAAGTGTGACAACCTTAAGTAAGTATAGTCAGGCAGGAAAAAAAGCAGCCAAGAAGTTTCCAGTGACACATAAAGGCAGGTCTGGAGCGGGGACCTTTTTCCGTGAAGGTTGGTATTATGAATCCTTGCCCAACTGGACAAGCTTAAGAATGATAACAAGAATTTGCAGATTCCAAACGCAAAGCAGTAGTAAAGAGGCGGAAATGCTGATTTCTCTGATCTGATCATTACACATCCTACACAAACATTACATCGTCACACTGTACCCTGGATATAGGTACAGCTATAATACACCAGTTAAAAAGTAAATAAATACATTTTGTCAGTAATAAAAAAGAAAGTAATAACAGGTGTCAACTTATTGCATATTTATTTATTTCTGTCCTATTTGCAAGACTTTTTTTTTTTAAGTCAGTTCTAAATCATCGGTTGAAACTAAATTGTTTTTCCTGGGCTGAAAAAAAGGAGCACATTTCATACAGTTGTTCCAGGCTATTAGCATGGGCAGCTCTGGAAAAAGCATTTAGCGTTTTGTGCGTTGAAGTTAGGAACCACTGCTTATGACAGGGGAGGAAGTGCTGTGGGGGGAGTCTCAAGAGATTTTGGAGAAAGAAAAGCCACAAAACCCTTCCTGGCTGTTGTGGGCAGCACGTGCCCTGGAATTAAAGAGACCCATAGAGGAGGAGAATTGCAGAACAAGAAGCACCTGTGTTATGCGGCTGCGATCCCAGATGGAGAGAGATGAAGGGGGTCAGGTCTCCCATGGGTCAAGGGATGGAGCCCAGGGCATCGGGCATGCCAGGCAATTGCTGTACCACTGAGCTCCACCCTCACGCTAGGAAATTCTTTGTAAGAGTTGAAATTTGTTTACCTTTAGGACTATGTTCTCTGGGGCCACACAAACTCTATTTCTCCCTGAAGGCGTTGGTTCGTAGGAGACTCCTCATAGCTGTGTGGATGGTGCGTCATGGCACTGCAGGAAGTGCCGCCCACGGCATCTTGTGTTAAAAAAAAAAAAAGGAGTTTCCTATTGTTGCTCGGTGCACAACTTACACAGCTGTATGTCGCAGCCTTGTTGGTCTCAAACCTCACAGACCTCCTGTCAACTCATTCATTTACCCATCTGCCCCAGGGCTCAGCACCATCCACTGCCCAAACAGCAGATGTACACAGTGGAGTTTCTTTCTGTGTGCAGTGAGCAGAACGCAAATGTTGATACTTCCCATTGTAGACATAAACTTTGTTTTCAATTATGTAGTCTCATAAGCTGTTCCATATTTGATATATTTAGGAAAAGTTCAGTCACATTTTTGGAATTGAAATGATTTCTCATAAGATGTCTGATTCCAAAAGTTTGGATCTCTGCAGCACAAATAGCATAATGGCAGGCAAGTCGTGCCACCTAGCACCTTCCTTTACGGTGTAGTTACATTATTGCAGTTCTCGAAACAGTGTCCTTTCCAGGATCATGGATAAAGATCCTTGGATATACCCTGTTCGTAGGGATAGACAGAGCATGGACGTGGGGCCCAGTCTGTACCTATTTATTTATTTTCAGTAGTGCTCGGTATTGAGGCCAGAGCCTTGTGCATGCAAGGCATTGGCTCTACCACTGAACTGTGCCCCAAGCCTTCTGATTTTATTTTGGGACAAAGTCTTGTAAAGTTTCCCAGGCTGGCCTCCAACTTGAGATCCTTCTGCCTCGGCCTCCTGAGTGGCTGGGGTTATAGATTTGTGAGATCCTCTTTCTAACATACATCCTATTTCTTCTCAGCCCCATTTCTTCACTAATGTTTGTGTGGAGGTGGATTTTTAAAAAATGCTCTCAGCTCCGCTGGAGGAGTCAGTGTGCATAAAGAAACACAATGCTAGCGCTGGATATGGGTCAGGCCAGAAAGGAAGCCTGGTTGCAAAGGAACTAGCTCAGACACCTGCATGCCCTTGGCTGAATCTGCCTGGCCACAGATACTTCTTCTGTAAGGGGTGAGGTTCTCAGGTTGTGACCCAGGGGCAGTGGACACACATGGAGGTCGATGCTGGCTCTAAGGTCCTTTACATGAATTAGTGGTAGGAAAAGGATCTCTGTCTTTGAGGAACACAGTGAGGAGGGGGAAGCGGGTTTTTAGGGACCAAGACACCTGGTACCTAGCGACAAGTAGGCATTATTCTGTTTTAAAACCTTCTATACCAATCATCCAGGAGTCTCTCTCTTATGTCACCTGCCAACACTCTTTCTTCTTCTCACTAGGCTTCCATAGGCACGAACAGCTCTGGCCTCTCTAGGCTTCAAGAGACTGTGAGGACACTGAGGGCCCGCGTCCCCTCCAGCACTCCTTTCCTTCATTTGTTCATTTATTCATGTAACCATAACTTACTACCAGCACATGCCTGAATCTTTTGAAATACGGTAGGTTTAAAATAAGACAGAAAGACAGGCCATACTGGTCATACCAATTCCAGCCTCGGGTGCAAATGGGAAGGGTACATCAGGCACCAACCACGCTGTAAGGAGCTGGCAGACTGGTAGGAAAGTGAGGCCAATAGGGACAAACAAGCCATGCCGCAAAGCAGAAGGATTCTCCTGAGAGAGAATGGAAGCTATAAAGAGACGTCTGCAAAGGGCATCCTGACTTCCAGCTGATGAGGCTGGGCGTTGTCTTCCTGATCTAACCCTTATTGCAGGATGTCAGAGCCCAGGCTTAGGACCACCTCACTGTTCTGCTTGGAGAGCCCAGTGGCTCCCTGCTACAAGTACAGATACCTTGGCACAGTATGCAAGGGCATCCGAATATGATGTCATATTTCTGAAATAACTTCCTGAAATGATTTCACAACCTCCCTGCTTCCTTTTATGCCCTGACCTGATGGTTTCTCCAATATCCTCCCTTCTTCTTTTTTTTGGAAACTGGCGTTGAGAAGGCTCCAAGGATGACTCCTCCTCAGCCCACCCTGTAAAGCTACCAGAGGGCTGGTGATGTGAGGGGTGCACCCAGCATCCCGGGAGAGCCAGAGTGTTCAAAATGAAGACAGAGGATACTGAAATTTGAGAACCAAACACCTGGCCCCCTCTGGAGCATGGGAGGGGAGACACTGCAGCCAGTGTGCACCGTGGGTGACAGCAGACTAGAGAGACGAGGCTCCAGGTTGCAGCACCATTTGCCTATCTACTTGAGGAGGCAAGTTTAGTTGCTAGATTCCAGAAATACCAACAAATTAAAGGAAACTTGCACTAGGATTTTGGGGGTCATTATGTTTCAATGCTTTTTAAAATAAAATCGTATTTTGATAAAAGTTTTATTGGAACACAAATGACTTATGTTTCAGTAGGTGATTTAAAAAGGGATTTTGTTGCTGTGACAGCAATATTTTATATGCTGTTAAATGAAACCTATTAAATCGTAAGTATTTTTTCCTTAAAAATGAAACATTGCAGAAAGTATAGGAATACACACTGGCTTCCTTGTGCTTACAGTCCAGACAATGTAATTTAGGGTCACACTAATGGCACTAACCACACAGCATTGGATGTTTTTGGCTATAGAATGCTTTCTAACAAGGTCTTGATAAATCCTTCTTACACACCCACTCTCACACACAGTTATTACTGGATACTATAATTATTGAAACAAATTTGCACTGTGGGACACTAAGAAAGCTTCAAAGTGAGAGAAACCATGCTGAACTCACCTGAGTGGCTCACCTGCTAGAGACTGCAGTGGCTTTGCCATTGAACTGAGCACATAGGACTTCCTGCCTATGCCCTCCTCTTCCCTCTTCAGCCTCTTCTGTTGGCCACTCCATCCCAGGGAACCCCAGCTAGAGCTGGCTCTCAGAACCAGCTAGGAATTTGTGTTTTAATGAGGTGCAAGTTGAATTTTAATGGGATAGAAAATAGCACCTATTTGTAAGAGGGATGTCTACGTATGAGATTTTCAAACATGTTGGAAGTGGAACAGGGTGGAAGCTCTGCGCAAGTTTGAATAATTTACCAGAAGGAGTAGAAGCAGGAGCTCTCAACTGCTCTTCCCCGGCCTTAGTTATGTGGAAGTGACTCGCTTTCCACATTCAGACACATGTGTGAGTTGGAAAGGAGTGACTGTCCTGGGGCACCAGACCTTAGCCCAGCTGGTCGAACTTCTCTTAGATAAAGCCCTAGTGCTCTGTGTCCACTTTCAGGACACAGGTGTCATTAAATGTCTTCCTCGGGGAACAGAAAAACAGCAGTTCCCAGCTGCCTATAAAAGTACACATTTCTATAGATCCCTTTTTCTTAGGGAATAAAAGGTGTAGAATTTCTTTATATTATAAAATAATAAGTGTTGGGGCCGTGAGTGTAGTTCATTGGTTAAAGTGCTTGCTTAGCAAGAAGAAACCCTGGGTTTGATTCTCCAGCATCATATAAACTGGGCGTGGCACATGCCTATAAGCCCAGCACTTGTGAGGAGAGGGAAGAGGATCGCCATGTGTTTGAGGCCAACCTGGGCTACATAGTGAATTCAGGACCTTGTTTCAAATAGAAATAATAATAATAATAATATCATAAGTGTTTACTGCGGAAAAGGGAAGCCATAGTAGAAGGAACAAGCATCCTAAATTCAACACCTAGAGACAAGCATTTCCACTGTTTTCTTCCAGCTTCGTATGAGAATTCTTGGATTTGAAAAAGTGCACTTGACATCATGTTCTTCACACAATGTTGCATGGCACGGGCTAATTTGTTTTCTGTTTACGTGATATCATAAGCAATTTCTCATGTTATTATGAGCTCCGCATAAGCATCATTTTAAATAGCACCTGAGTTCACTGCAATTCTACTATTTCCTCAGCCGTTTCGCCATGGTTGGACACTTAGGCTCCAGACCATTTGTTTTGGGCAGGAAGAAGGAGCAAATGAATGCACAGAACCTCCATGTGATTGGCTGGAAATTAGCGCACCGTTCTCTACCTGGAGAAGCCCCTGCTTTTAAAGCCTTCAGAGGTAGCTCCATGGCGGTGTCTGAGTCAATGTGGCCTGTGAGGCAAATGTTGACGAGCGTTCGTCAATTTGCCATTCCCTCACTCCTTTGCGCTCTCGTTCACACAGTGTACAGAGAGCCGCTGCGCAGCGTGCTCGCCCTGGATACGCTGTGCACTCACCGTAGAGACAAGGAAGAAAGACTGTGTCCTCAGGGAGTCGATGATGTCACTGCCGTGAAATACGTGGCTTACGGTGAGTTGAGGCTGTTGAGGAGAATGATGAGAGGGGCAACCAGATGAGGGAAGTGTCAGTTTTATCAGTTCTGGAAAAAATACCTGGCACCCACAACTTTAAGAAAAAGAAGTTTGTTTTTGAATCCCAGTTTCAGAGTATTCAGTCCAAGGCTGGCTGGCTCCAAGACAGAAGCAGCATGGTGGAAGGAAATCTGTTCACTCATGGCCTCCAGGAAGAGGAAGGTAGGCCAAGAGCCAGTGAGGAAGGGACAAGGAACAGACGGGTACCTCAAGGTCATATCCCCATGATGCACCTCCTCGTACTAGGCCCCGCCTCCTGAGAGCTCATGTCATCAGTGAACTCATTAGTGAGTTAACCCCTTAATGAATTAGTGTCCTCACAATCCAATCATTGATCCGGGATCTTTTAATCCAGCTGATTTGACCATCAAGATCAACTGGCACAGGTGGGTTGGAATAGAGGGACTGTCGTGAGTGCATGGAATTAGACGAAGCCTAATGAGGGAGCAGGTTGGAACAGCCCAGGTAGAGAAGTGGAGGTGTGAGCGCTGACTTGAAAACCTGTACATCGTGTACCAGAAAGCCAAAAAGAGTGAGTGCCCCGAGAAAGGCTGGCCTCACAGTCCCAGCTGCTCTGAGTCAGCAATAGGCTAGGGCTGGAGGCTTCCCAGAGGCCCAGTGTCCTTGCAGCAGCAGAGCAGTGTAGTCAGGACCCCTGCCTTTCCTCCTTGTTCCACAATCCAGTGAATGGGAAATGTGGTAAAAGGGCCTGTGCGAAGGGCTGATGCATGGTGCTGTCACTCCAAGGTGTAATTAAAGAGATGTATGCTAATTTTTAACTTGGTTAAGGGATATTAACTTAGACAAATGAAGCTCTCCTTTCCCAATAATTAGATATCTAAACAAACACACACTTTTCTCCCCAATTAAATGAATGGAAAATTTAAACTGCCGAGCCCAATTTCAATATGCCCTATTTGTTACTAGTTTCCACTTCACTGCTTTCTCTAACTTCACAAAAGCAAACTACCCTATAAAGAAGCATAATAAAATCATAACAATAAAAATATCATTTTGATTTTTGGAGGGCATAAAATGCTCATTTACAGCTGGAAAAAAAAAAGGCACGCATTCAGCTAAAATGTCACACTGCTTCCAAGAGAATGGTGTGAGGGATAGTCATGTCCAGGTGGTGCATCTCCCAGTGACATTCGAGTTAGTCAGGTACATCAAAGATGGATCCTATCAAGCAAAGGTGATTTTTAAAAGCTAAATTAAAAAATTCATGGGAAAAGGAAGCAAACATGATAAATTATACATTTTTGCAACATAGGCCAGGGCTTTTCAACTGTGGCACATGTATGGTGAAAGATGATTTTAGGTTGTATGCAGACAAACATCTTTCAGTTTAATGCTGATGGCTGCAGCACAGGTGTGTTGGTGGTTGGGTGGCCCGATGCAGTCTATGGAATTTGAGCATGGTGAGGAATAGGCCAGCTGGGCATGCATTCCTGTAACCCCAGTCCTCTGCCCTGACATAGTTTTGGGTTGTGTTAGTCACGCTTTCATTGCTCAAACAAAACACCCAGCATGCACACTTAAAGAAAGAAAGGACTATTTTTGGCTCATGGTTTCAGAGATACCAGTCCACTGTTGGCGGGCTCCAAGATGCAGTATCACGGAGAAAGGGTATGCTGAAGGAAAGTTGATCATCTCATGAGACCCACAAAGCAGAGATAGGGAGATTCGGAGAGCCAGAGACAGAGGAAGGGTTTAGGAGAAGAATAAGCCTTTCCATGTTACACCTACTATGTTTGACTTCCATTATCCAGGTCCACTTCCTAACAGTGCATTCAGCACGAACTCATCAGCAAATCAATTTGCTGATGGAGTTAGTGCTAATGTGATCTAATCACTTTCCAAAAGCCCCTCTCAAACATATGAACATTTTGGGGCATTTTTGATTCAAACCATAATGTTGGGTTTGACTGAAATTCCCAGCATGAGAGTTTCTGTTCCGTGTATAGGCACCCCTTTGCTTCCCAAAACAGCATGCTATGGGTCACAGTGCTTCATGAAGTGCATAGCCAAATGGATGCACTTACAATAATTGAGAATATTTTAAAAATTAGATATGTTTATCCTCAGTTAACATGAGCTTGCGATGGCAAGAAGTGTGTGTGCCAAATGTGGCTTCTGTATGTGGGCAGTCATCCTGGAGCTGGGGGTGACATTTCAGCTCCAATTACAACCCCAGTGACAAGCAGAGGCCATGAAAAGAATGAATCCCATCAGCCTGTGTCTTAGTCAGTTTCTCTTCTCTGGACACAATACCGAATGCCCACCACTTAATTCTTTTTGAGACTGGGTCTCGCTCTGTAGCCCAGGATAGTCCTGAACTCACTATGGAGCCCAGGTTGGCCTTGGAGTCACAGCAATCCTCTTGCCTCAGCCTCTGGAGTGCTGGGATTACAGGTGTGAGCCACCATGCCTGGCTTATATGGTGCCAGGGAATTGAACTTGGGTACTTGGTGCTTGACGTAGCACTTGCTAGGCAAGTGCTTTAACTGCTGAGCCATTCCTCCAGCCCAACACCTACCACTTAAACTAGGAGAACTTATGTTGGCTTACAGTTTCAGAAGTGTCAGTCCGTGCCAGGTCAGTCAGCCTCAAGACAGGAAAGGCAATGGCAAAAAAGCACGCAGAAGGGCATGGCAGGAGGGCATGGCTGAGGAAGCTGCTCATTCCAGGGCATCTAAGAAGCAAAGAGTGAAAGGAGGAACTGGAGACAAGAACATATTCTTCCAGGTCACACCTCCAGTGAATCTTTCTGCCATTCAAGCCCTACCTCCTAAAACACATGAAACTGTCAATGGATAAACCCACTAATGAGTACAGCACACCTGTAATCTCATCATCTTCCCAACATGTGAGACTTTGGGTGAGCATTTTAAGTTTAGCCTGTAACACTCTCATATTTTACTCTCCAGTTTAAGCCTTAACTATTTGAAGCATGACACCTGGGGCCCTACGTCTGTGTTCCAACAATTTTGGAGGTTAGAGTCCTGGATGAAGGGGCGTAGTAAAGAAGTTTGAGGTCCTAGAGCCAGAAGAAGTGTGAGGTGGGGTCAGAGGCAGAGATTGGCAGGTGCAGAGGAGCTGAGTGCCCTGAATGACAGAGAAATTGCCTGATCTTCCAAGTGGCCCTAGTTCTTTTGAATTCTAAGAGTCTCCACCTCTTGGTGTGCTTACCAGCTCCGGTTTCTTGTGGGTAGATGTGAAAAGGCAGAGACAGCTTCACCAGTGAGAGGAGAGGAGACTTGGTAACATGCCAGTTCACACCATAGACTCTTAAGAGTCAGGCCACACAGTTGGTTTATGAATGTGGAAGGGTCAGGGTGCCCCCTCCCCCAACTGCCAGAGTGTAGGGGACCGCACGTATCATCACTAGTGACGGCAAATCCTAACAAAAGCGTGAAATATTTTTAGTGTAGGGTCTCACAGGCTTTTTCATACAATCCTTCACAAAAATAACCTTTGAAGATAATAATTGTTACTGTCATTCCCATTTCTCAGATTAAAAAGAAAAATTGAAGCTCACATATGTTAAAAAACACATATGGGTCACCTGGCAGATTTTTATACTCACAAACTCATACTCTGCCTTCCCCACCAGGATTCCTCCAGCCAACAGAGAGAAGGTTAAAGGGACCAAGGCCTTAGGAAGTGTCCCGTCAGACACCAGGAACGTGCTGGCTCTGTCCATGTATAGATATTTTCGTTACTTTCTTATTTCTGGGGTATGATACCCAACACCCACCACTCCAGAGATGAAAAATTTATTTTATATCACAGTTGCAGAAGGTCTCAGTCCATTCATATGCGGCTTGCAATGGTGGGAGGGTATGGTAGAGGTCTAGCCCAAGAAAAGCTGTTCATGGCATGGCAAGACAGGAAGCCAAGAGATTGAAGGGTGGAGCTGCTGAGGGAATATATCCTTCCATGTCACGCCCTGTGATCCAGTCCTTCTTGTTCAGCCCCCGTTGTTCGACCCCTTCCAACCAGGCCCCAACTCTTAGCAGCACAGACAATCAATAGATTGAGCACTTTAAATCACCTTCCAAACACACAAGGCTTTTGGGAGAAATTCTAGGTGCCAACCATAATCATAGGCATACTTTTCCCACAACCTCTAGAAAGAGCTAGATGGTGATGACACTATATATGATTACATAATTTTTTCAATGAACTTGAGTATTTTGTGCACGGATATATCTCATCACAGATTAAAAAGAAAAATTGAAGCTCACATATGTTAAAAAATACATATGGGTCACCTGGCAGATTTTTACACTCACAAACTCATACTCGGCCTTCCCCACCAGGATTCCTCCAGTTGTGCCTTTACCATGTCTCCCTATTTTTGGAACTCCCACACCCACCCCATCTCCCCTAATTCCCACTAGCACACCCATTTGTTACTATAAAATGTCTGTGTTCTGGGTTTCCCAAATCAGAGAAATCATGTGACATTTAACATATTTAATCTTCTGCTTCTGAATCACTTCACCACTCAAATCACCACGCTTTAGCTCAGCTTCCCACCCCTAGATGGGCAACAGTGGCCACATCGTGATGGTCCTTTTCTGGGTCCAGCTGAGCCCTTTATTGGGATGATTTGCTGAAAGTTCTTTTTTGTGTGTCTTTGATGAGATTCTATAACATGGCTTCACCCACGAGTCCACATAAGAAATGAACTATAACAATGAAACTCATAAGACTAGAAGATGTGTGAAAGAAAAAGAGAAAAGTTAAATTTTAAATTTACTGAAGGGTAAATATTTGTACATTCAAAAGGCATTCAGGTTATCATTACATCAGTCAGTTTTCTTAGGATAAACTTACATCAAAGACTGAATAAATGAATTGTTACATTAAATGAACTTATGTCTATATCACAAGAGTAAATTACATGTAAACAATAGATACAATAGCATACTTAGTTATTTCAGATTTTTAAAATTTTCACAAATTATTTACTAATGACCAACATTTTCACTAATGAACAACATTTTGCCAAATTTGGCTTATCATTTTATCTACCTATCCATCCATAAATTCATACTCTTTGAAGATTTTATACCAGTTCACCATGTTGAATATAATTATTATGTTTTGCAAACTAATGTACTAATAACAATAGTAATTATGGAGGAAGCTTCACAGATTTTATGAGAAAGCCGGTACTCTTTTAGTAGGATACTAATCAACTGATTCAAATACAAATCTATTTTTTATTATACTTTCTCTTCAGATGTTTCCTTTCTTCCATGTTCTTTGGTGCTGCTTATCTCTCTGTTTCTCTCAAATATTCCTTCAAGTATTTTCTGCAATGCTGGGCTAGTGGTCACAGATTTTCTTAGGGATTCTTGGTCATGAAAACTTTTTACTTCTCCTTCAAATTTCAGGAAGAATTTTGCTGGATAAAACAACCTGGGTTGACACTTGCTGTCTTTTAAAGCTTGAAAGATCTTGCTCCAGACTCTCCGGGCCTTTAACATTTGCATTGAGGAATCTGGTAATTTGAATGGGTTTGTGTTGGTAGAATAATGTCCGTCTTTCTCTTGCTCCTTTTAATATTCTGTCTTTATATTGTATTTCTGAAGTTTTGATTATGATGTGGTGTGGCGATTCTTATTGCTGATTGAGGTTATTTGGTGTTTTGTAAGTTTCTTATACTTGAAAATTAATTTCTTTTCCTACATTTGGGAAATTTTCTTGTATGATTTCAGTGAATGAATTCTTTATATCTCCAGTGCTATCTTGTGCTGTTTCCCCCATGCCCATAATTCTGAGATTGGTTTTCTTTGAATCATCCATCAGCTGTTCTATTCAGCTATTTTGCTTATTTCTAATTTTGGAGTTGTGCCTAATTATGGCATTTGTTTTCGCGGCTTCATCTTCAAGGTATGAACTTTTGTCCTTACGGTGTTCAAGTTGACTTTCCCTGCTTTCAAATGTATTTTTTTGTATCCTGAATTTGAGGACCACTATTTGTTTAGTAAGCTCCTCTTTAAGCTCGCTGATCATGGCTTGCATTTCTTTGAGGGTGTCCTCTTTGAACTATTTATTTGACTCATTTGTTTGATTTTTTGACTTCCTTGCCTATGAGTTGTGTTTCAGGGCTCATGAAATTAATTTCTGGGGCCTCAGGCGTTTCTGTGTGTACCCCATTGCCTTGTCTTCTTCCTATGTTTTGTTGTTGAGGGACTTTGCTTTAAAGGCCTTCCTGAGAGGTTTCTTTGAATGGCTATGAAGATGTTGGTGGTGGGGGGAGCCCAAATTCCTCTGAGTTCTGTGCTAGAAGTAGGCACTGAGAGAGGACCTAATAGCCCAGTGGCCTCTGAGGTTTCTTATTCACTGCCAGCCTCCTCAACAAAGCTCTCGCATCTGTCCTGACTTCCCTCCCCCAACGGCAGGGCTCTCATCCTCAGAGGTACTCCCACTACCACCCAAACTGCCTAGGAGGTCAGCAGCCTTTCTCTTCCCTCCACAACTGTCTCTTGTGCCAGTTTCTTCCTAGGCACTGTTTAAGAGTGACCTCAAAAGCCTCGAAGTGGTCTTCTGAGCTTTCTTTTACTAAAACCAGTTCAGTCTTGAGCTCTTTTTCTTTTTCTTTTTTAACAAATGGCTTCCACTTACATCATTACCTATTATGGCTGCTGAGCACGGCTTCTGATCTGGGTTCCAGGAGGCCCTTTCTGGGGGAGACCACATTGCATTTGTGTTATGCACTACTCGCGGGCTTGTTTTTTGGTGGCTAGGGCTACCAGCTGCTGTCAATTTCCACTTCTCCTGGGTCCGTGCTTACCTTGGCACCCTAGAGGTTCTGGGCAGGCTTCTTCCACCAGCAGGTGCTGGAGGGTCCTAGCTATTTATAGTTGGCCTGGATCTGCTTCCTGGGCTGCTGTTTACTTCCACTTCTGGTGTGTTTTTGAGGTTTCTGGCCCACCTATGGCTTCCTTTCAATTGTCGGGGTCCTCCTCCATGTCCTACTTACATTGAACAGGTGGTTTTTGACTATACTCTCAACTTTTTAAGTGGGTCCATGAGGACCCACTCTGTTACTCAGCTGCCATCTTTACTGGAAGTTTCCTGAACCCATCTTTTTCACCAGCCATAAACTTGAAAGACCAATTCTTTGAGATTAAATAGACTTGAGCCTCTTTTTCCAGGTGTCCAGGTGTGTTTGCCATCCTCAAGGGATTCCTGGTAATGGTTATGTGGGTTATGAGTTTGTGCTCTTGCTGGTTTCTATTTGTAAATGGCTTCACTAAGTCCTATTCATTCCCTATCCCAGGGCTTGTACTGGACTCCATTTCTGGGGCTCACACAGGAGGACATATTCAAGGCCTTGCCAGGGGGTTAGGGAGCTGATATACAAAAACTAAACAACAACAACAACAAAAACAGTGCAGTGTGGAAATGAGCCATCTTTGTCCTTCAAGGCCCACTGGTTACAGTGCCCTTGGACACACTCCATTAACCACCAGCCCTGGCTTTTCTCCTGGCTCTCCTGCCCCTGACATTCACTCTCATCTGTTTCTTCTGCTTTTCTGCTGCAGCACAAATTAGAGAGTTCTTTGTTGCTATCTCTTTCCAATTGAAGATCACAAATCGGTGGCCTACAGGCAAGACATATGCAGTTCACAGGTGTGCATTGTCTGGTCCATGGCATTTAAACAATTACAAAAGAAAGACTAATATTAATCATTTGGTGTGCTGGGCACAAGAATCTGGAATTCCAGTTCCGTTGAAAAACTTGGGCAACCTGGCAACTCACAGCCTCTTCCTGCTGAATTGCTCTGCCCTCTGCCCCTTTGAAGAGGCCACTTTATCCAGGTGGCAGGAATTCAGCCTCCCTCCTGCCTTACTGCAGCTCTGTGGAGAATCCCTTGGGCAGGCTGATCCTGCGCACAACCTGGGAGGCTACTAAGAGAGTTCTAAGGAAGGCAGTAGCTCACAGCAGACTCTCTCTCTTCTTTCTCTGTCTCTCTTTTTTTCTCTCTCTCCCTCTCTCTCTCATATCAATCTCTCACCTACCTTGTCTCTATCATTATTATTGTCCATGTTTATCTCTTTCATCTATTCATCTTTTTATCTTATCTCATAGATCTTTTAAAAAAACTCAGTTATATTTATAGAACTCAACACATTACATACCTGGCACATAGTAGGTATTCACTAAATATTTATTAGCCTAATAAACTAAGATATTCCAGATAACAAAACCAAGGCTCATCACCAGCTATTTGGTAGGCTTATAGTAGGGGATCCAGACCCACAGTCCAGCCTCTTTTGGGACATCTTAGCCGCTTCTTGCCTCTAGATCAAGGTTGAGGTGGGGCCTGCTCTGCCCAGAGCTACATCCCCTCTTTGCTCCTTCATGCTTTCTGATGTGTCACAGTGCTGGTTTTGTTTAACTGTTGAACCTTCTTTGTTTCTGTCCTTGTATGTTTTTTGTAGTAGGGATTGAACTCAGGGCCTTCACACTGTGCTACATCTCCAGATATTTTTTTGGAGACAGGCTCTCCTTACGTCACTAAGTTGCCCAAACTGGAGTTGAGCTTGTGACCCTCTTGCCTCAACTTCCCAGAGTGCTGGGGTTAGAGGCATGAGCCATCATGCTTGGTTCTTGAACATTTTTCTGGCACCTTCCTGGTGACTCCTGTGCAGGGTCTGCAGTCCATAAAGCTTGTCACCTTCAGCTTACTATGTCCTCTGGTGAGTCCATATTCCTGTTGATATCTATCAAAAGGGGATTTACCTCCTGACTGAAGTCTCTTAATCATTTCCTGACTTACGTCTCGATTGGCTTATCACAGAATTTAGCCACATCTACTATAGACAACATCCTTACTGGACATTACCTAGAGGTCACATAGTTAATAACTGTCCTCTCATTTGACCTTGACAGCAGCCCACGGAGGTCAGCCTAAGGGATAGATTAAGCAGCATTAATGCTAGAGGCAGACACAACACTTGCTCTTACCCTTGCCCTTGGCCTCTTTGCAAGGGCAAAACAACCACCTGCAGGCCAGACCTTGCATTTTTTTGTACTGCCCACAAGAGAAGAAATGGCTTTTACATGTTTATAGCACTAATATAAAAATATTTTATAATACATAAAAGTTATATGATATTAAAAGTCAATGCTCATAAATAAAGTTTTACTGGGACACAGCCATGTCGATCTGTTTATATCTTGCCGTTAGATGATTTCAGGCCACACCAGCTGAGTGGAATAGTTGTGCTATTGAGACCACACGCCAATTCTGAAATCATCCCCACTTGGCGCTTTGTGAAGAAAGCCTGTCCACTCTTACTCTAAGGAGCTGAGACTGCAGCATTCAGGTTTCCTGGACTTAAGAGAACTAGAGATTTTTCTGGAGAGGAGCTGCCAGTAGGCTGAGCTGTGCTGTGCAGGTGCACTGGGTCTAGGGGGCATTGGTGAAGACAGAAAGGAGCAGGGCCAAAGAGCCCGGGACATACTATAGCAAGAGCAGACGCTGTGTGTCTCACCGTGTGTCCCTTCAATTAACTCACAAATATTGATTACACACCTGTTGTGCATAAGGTCTTGACCTAAACCATGCTGTGGCAAGACCAAGAAGTCAAGACAGTTGCCACTTGCTCCTAGGCGCCGGGTGTGTCACAGAGATGGGCAGCTCTTGCTCAGGTGACCTGGTCACTTCTGTGTTCATTTCCATGTTTTGCACTTATTTTTCTCAATTCTGAGGGGAGATGCAGTACTTGATAGCAAGTCAGGAGTTAAAAGAAAAGCACACTTCCTGCTTTGCCTATCTAAAAGCACGTGTTCATGCTTGCTCGTGTGCACACACGCCACTGGTCACAGGGATGTGGGATTAGTTGAATCTGTACATCACGTGATTCTCTAACCTTCATGTGCACACCTGGAGTCACGTGAGGAAGCTTAGTCCCTGTGGATTCTGGATCTGTAGGCAGCAGCGGGCCCAGGGTTCCACATTCCTAACAGGTCCTTGGGGATGCTGCTGCCCTTGGCCGAGGATCACAGTGGAGTAAGGAGGCACTCCTGCTGCTCTCTGCAAGTGTGATTCCTGGGCCAGCAGCAGCAGCCTCTCGGGATATATTAGACATACAGATACTCGGGCCCTGTCATAAACTGGTGGATGAGACTCCTGTGAGTCCAGCTCTGCAGTCTGAGCTCAGCTGCCCTGCAGGGGATGCGAAAGCAACGTCAAGGTGAAGAACCGTCGCCCTCATTCAGTCTTTCATGCTCGCTTCGCCTTTCCCATTTTCTTCCTGGTGTGTTCAGAAGCCAGCTGGGCCTCCTGCCATGCTTGGAGAGAGTCATTAACCATTCTTTGATACCTAAATCTCAGAGGCCTCTCACCTGGAGCAGGTGGTATGGGGTTGCGGTCTGGAGAAGCAACTCAAGTATAAACGAAAGTCTGCAATCTGGAGCCCCAGCCTGGGTAATTTTCCATTCGGGCTCATTTTGGAAAGTGCTGTTTGCTTTCTCTGTGCTCAGTGTCTTAGTATGCAGGCCTCGTCACTCCCTTGGGAGAAAGTCATGTGGGCTGTGCTAATGTGCCAGTCTCAGCTGCACTGGGGCATCAGCTTGGGAGGTGCCCTTCCCAGGGCCCCCCAGTGGCATAGCGTAAGTGGGGACCTTATATCACAAATCATGCCATCCCAAACCTACACTCTCAATTTTATGATAATCTATTCAAGCTTTTTTTTTTGGTGATACAACAATAAGAAAGGGAAATATAATTTTTATCCTTAATATAAGCATAAATGGCATGTTTTGTGCAACAGAAAATTATGACAGAGATAAAGTGTTAGTTTCTTAGGAACCTAGACAAAACCTGTCACTGCACAGTGAGAAAGTTAACCCAAAATCTATCGAAGAGTTTGTATTTGTACTGCCAATTCCTATTATGAGAATATTAGATTTTTATTTTCGTGATAGGTTTTAATTTATAAAATTGCCCTCGCATAGCAGGTGGAGCTTTGGGATCCTGCAGCCCTTATTTTGACTTTTGGCTCTTAAATAAATGAAGCTTTAAAAATGTTGAGAGTAATACTGAAATAGAATGTAGTTAGATTTCACAGTGACTATAATTGTGATTACAATTAGATGACTGTAACGATACAAAAGACACATTATCTTTATAATTTATGATCCTCCTGGACCAAACTCAACATCTTAAAAATGCAACATTTCAGTACCATCTGGGAGATTTGCCCAGCAAAATTATGTATAAACAAAGTTCTTTATTGACTCTCTGAGATCCAAGTGGAATCAATTATACATTATTGTTGTCTTTTTCGGCACCGCAAAGTGTAATACGGCTAAAGACCCACATTCCATAAATCATCTAAGTGTAATTTCCCGAGGGGCTAAGTTTTGTGTGGAAACAAAGCACTGTCGGTATTTTCTGCTTAGAATTTTTGGGTAGCTTCAGGGTGGGAACCAGGCCATTTTCCTTGAGATTCCCAGCAAGCTTTGCCTGGCTTGCTGAGCTCTGTGTAAAGTGTTGCCCCGGAGGTGTTAGATCCCGAATGTATAGTGGGAGTGAGGAGGGAGCGGGAGGGTCCAGCCGATTGCAGATGAACACAGTGGACCTTTTAACTCTATTACTCTTACTTACAGTGCACGACCAACATCAATGTTCTGGGGCATCAATATTTTACAAACTAAGTGAAAGATAGTTTCGAACATTAAGCTAATGAAAGAAAAATGACTTTATTTGAGAAATTCACTCACACCTCAAACCAGGAAGGACTAGACTATACGATATTATTCAGTGGATGGCCACCTCTGAGCTTGCAAAAGGAGACACTCTGAAAGAGACAGCTACATAAATATGTGACCGCAGCCCTCGGGTCAAAGGACGGAGTAGCATCGAGGAGGAAGCTGGTCTTTTTCACAGCAATCAGAGTGGCGCAATGAGGGTTTGGTGGGTCCTGACCCACCTGACACTTCCTCAGGATCTGGGCCCGTGGTGGGTTTGGTCCCAGGTAGAGGTGAGGAGCTGGCTGACGTGATGTGGTGGTCACCACCCTTCATCGTGCTCTAGTGTTGGTCTAGATTCAATCAGGGGCTGGCTTCTTGGGTGGTCTTCAGCTTGTGTTTATTCCTTCGGCGTTCCTGAGCATCCGTGCGGGGTTACCCTGTGCTCCCCACAGACCGTCACCGCTCACACTGTCAGGCAAGCGTTACATTGGAACATCCGAGGGGAACCTAGAGTCATTGCGTCGAGTTCACAGTGGGGGTGTGTATCTCCTGGGGATGGGCGGAGTCTTTAGAGATGTGGCTCTGAGGCTTGAAGGATGGGAAGATGTGGGCTGGGCAAGGGATAAGGCAGGGAGTTCTGCCAGGGTGGGAAATTAAAAGTCTGAATGAGAGTCCCCGAGGAAGGTGGTGGCAAGAGATCAGCTATCGTATAGTGTTCATGAATTTTTTTTTTTTTTTTTTATCCTCAAAGAACCCAAGAGTCCCTAAGGTTCATTCAAGTGGAACAGTGGTGAGGCCAGGCTTGCAATCTGGAATTCTCCCTCTTTCTGCTGTTCTGAGAATGGGAAGGTTTGGGAAGCAATCCTCACCATGGCTGTCCAGGACAGAGGGTGATGGGTCCAGCAGGGCTGGGGGGTGGGGGTGGGAGGCAGCTCAGACAGGTCTGAAGAAGATTTCAGGCATGTGGGCCCAGGCTTGTGATATTTAACTGAAATAAGATGCTTCAATGAAGACTCGCTGTTATCAAGGATGGGAGGCCAACACTGGACACCCCGCTTTCCAGCACGTGAAAGCCTTCCCTTCCTGAATAGATCCTCCTGTACTGCAGTAATTTCAGGCGGTTGATATCAGCCACGTTTGTTTTGGGTTATACTTCTATCCTGTCTAGCTGGGCTTTCCAGCCCCGGCACACTTGTCTTATTTTTTCACTGGTTGCTGGGACATGGTACCCAACACCCACAACTTAAGGGAAGAAAGGTTTATTTTAGCATATAGCTTGAGGATGTCACAGTCCATTCAAGGGTGGCTGGCAATGCCATGATGGGTCTGGTGGAGAACAGCTACTCACATCATTACAAATGGAAGAATCAGGGCCTTAGGAAGAAACCAGGGCAAGGGCTTTCGAGGCCACACACCTAGCATTTCTCCATATACCCAATGATTTCATCACACTCTGAATTATCTAATCACAGGCTCCGTAACCCACCCCGCCCTACCAGACCCCACCTCCCAACAGCATGTAAAATCCATACGTGATTCAAGATATCCAAATACATGAAGCTCTTGGGAGACATTTCAGATCTAAACCGTAACAACTCCCCTTGTTCCTTCTCCAAGGACAGATACCAGGACTCTGGTCTCCAAAGGCCTGGTGGGGGAAGGATTCTGCATATCTAGTGTGGTGTCTTCCAGGTTAGCTGTCTTTCTTGCAGGCCCATGGACACCTCTGTCATCCCTGAACCTATGTAAGTGTCCAGGCGAATGAAGTCCTCTTTATGGACACCTCAGAGCCCACTCTGATGGTCCAACTTGGCATGACGCCTTATGCCAATGGAAGACTGCCTCCTGGTCTGCCTTTTCAAGTCTGAAGTCACTGATCTGGGGCCAAAGAAAGAACGTTTTCTTTCTGAGAGGGACACTGAGTCACCTTAGTGGTGCCTCCCCACATGGCAAAGAGGGAAGACTAGCCACCTGCAAACCAGGAGGAAGCTGCTGTTTTCAAGTGTTCAGAGACAGAGCTTCTCCTGAGTTCATCATAGATCACAAGTATATAATACCAGAATTAAAAAAAAATACTGCTGGACATCGAATCCTGGTCCTTGAACTTACTAGGCAGGTACTCTACCACTGAACTACACGTTTAGGCCCTTTGCCAGTTAGATCATGAATTCTCACAACTGCTTGGCTCATAGAAAGAACTCAGTGAGTACTTGCTATTGTTTTTGCTGTATGCTTTCACCAATAATAATGGTATTTAGGCCCGTAGTAGATGCTCAACAGATGAATATTTGAGCACTCGGCAAATTAGAACTGTGCTCACTGGCATAAACTATGACTTAATAATTTACTTTGGATCAAGGATATATTTTACTTAGAGATTTTTTTCTCCTGGTGAAAAGTGCTTAGTTACCGATTTTTTCCTCTCTCTTTATATTCTAGCAAAGATTCAAATTTCTGTATAGCTTGTCAAATAAGACAGTTATAGGAAATCACAGATCCTTGATAATCTTTCTCTCTCTTTTTCTCTCTCCAGTCACATTGGTTGGGGATCTGATACTGAGAAGTTCTGAAGTCTAAGAAAGGCCTTTAGAAAGAGCAGGAGCCCAGCTGCCCAGGAGCCTTCTTACCCAGTGACAATCCAGCCACAATCGGGGTTCCCAGGAGAGACATTCTCAGGAAGAACATCTTTGTTTTTCCAAAATGGCTCCTCATGCATCACTCAGCAGGAAATTGCTAGTCTCCCACGTGTATCCACAGCACTAATTCCCTGAGCATACACTGCTAAAATTTAAAAAATCAAAAAACCGTTAAGCTTTCTTTTACTAAGCATTGAAAGTATAAAGCTGGGTTTTCTCTCGAGATCAGGGCAGCTCAGAGTTGCTTGGTGAACAATTGCAACAAGTGTTGTCCGTAATTATTACCAACATTCTATTTCTTTCATACTAGCTAACGCTTTTGCACACAATTTCTAATTGAATTCCTACAACATTGCTGCCAGGACAAGTTTAAAATTATTCCCAGTTTACAAATGAAAAACAAAGGCCTCAATGAATTTGCAACCTAGGATTCTGCCACTCGTGAGTGATAATATTGACCAAATGTAGTGGTTTGGATCTGAAATATCCCCCCAAAAGTCTTGTGCACCTGTATGTTATATGGATTATTTATGGGACAATGTGTTGTTAGGAGATGAGGGGACCCTTTGCCTGAAGATGTGGGTTATAGACATGTGGTGGGTTATTGGTGTGTGGTGGAAGACAGGTGTGTGGTAGATTATAGATTATAGGTGTGTGGTAGATTAAGGACTTAAACCTAGAAGGGACGGAACACTGAGGCTGGCCCCGGAAGGGGCAGGACCTGAAAGGGTGTGTGCTACTTCCTCCCTTCTGGGCCTGGGCATCCTGTTTACAATGCAGTGAGGAGCTGCTTCCACCTCCGCCCCTGCCATGTGCTTCCACCATTGCCAGCCACGCAGAAACTGACTCTGACCTCCTGACATTGTAAGCTGAAATAAAAGTTTCCTCCCCTAATTTGTGAATGTTAGGTGTTTTGTCAGAGCAACAGAAAAGTAACTAAGACACCAAGGATTCTGGAATCCTATTCTCTTCTTTTTCCTTATTTGGCTTCTCTGTGTTCGGCTATTTCCTTCAGAGAGGGTGATGTGTCCTTAATAACTAAGAATAAAATATGAAAAATTAAATTTGGTCTGTTCTGAGCAAAAATAAGAACTATGCTTCGAAATGTTGTTTACGATATGCACTGAAAGCTTTAAACTCAGTAAATATCTATGTAAACACAACTTCCTACTAAAGATTTAGAAGCTCCTTGCTAAGACTATTTTCTGAGTTAATAACTCTGGATAATTTTTACTGCATTAAAAATGTATGAGAGCCAGACTGAAAACTGGAGGGGCATCTCAATGTTTGTTCCATGTTCCTGGGAGATCTGAATTTAGTTAATTTGGCAGATAGTGATAGGTGCAGCCTTACAATATGCTGGGCTGTGTGGGAAACCCACAGTGAGAGTGGTACGAGGTCCCCTGTGAATCTCACGCAATTTCACGCAGGCAGCCAGGGGAACATCCAAGACTTCTGTAGGTGGAGAAGACGGTAAGGAGCAGAGGGGAAGAGGGAAGAGATCAGCCTTACTAAGCCTTATGGGAAACCCTCCCCATGGGAGCCTCTTGCCTCTGTTCAAAGCTGGCAACCCAAGAATCTTACCCACCCTCATGTGGTCAGGGAGACACAGAGCCAAGATTTCAGTTTCAGAAGGAGGGGTAGCAGGGCACCAGCAGCCTCCACAAACCCACTGGTTTCATGCAGAGAGGTACCAGGTGTTAACAGGTGTGAAAGCAGGTGGAGACATCATTAGGCGCATGGGAGGGAGGAGTGAAAAATGTCCCTCTGGAGGGGACAAAGGGGTGGGCGTGCTAAGCCGGAGGAGGATTAGCTTTCAACAGGCTCAGTACTGGTGGCAGTTTTTGCAGAGAGGAAGACGGACACAAAAATGCAGCTGCAGGAAAGCTCTGGCTGCTGTCAAGAAGTGGACTGAGTCAAGGAGAGGAGGCAAAATGGGCAGCTGTCCACTCCAGGGCAGGTGGACGGGACACTGGTGCTCAGTCCAGACCCACATGAGTCTGAGTCCTCGCTCTGGCTTCAGTCAGTACTGTAACCTGGTGGTAAGAATGACATCAGAGAGGCCCTAAGCACAGCACTACCCAGCATAGGACTTTATCCTTGAGACAGATGTTGGGGGATGCTCAGACCTTGAGTATACTAAGTCCTTCATAGGCTGTGCTTTTCTTACATGTACATAATCTGTGGTGAAGTTTAATTTCTACATTAGGTAAAGTAAGAGATGAACAACTTGTAATAAAATACAACCATTAGAACAACAGGCTGTAATGAAACGTATGTAAGTGTGGTCCCTGTCTCTCAAACCATCTTATTATTCTGTGCAGTGATTCTGGGTGATGGTTGAGTAGAGCTGCTGCTGCTGCTGCTGCTGCTGCTGCAGCTCCTCCTCCTCCTCCTCCTCCTCCTCCTTCGTCTCCATCTTTGTCTTCTTCTTGTACATTTTCTTTCTTACCAGGTTTCATTTCTTCTGCCAGTTATTGAGAGCAGTTCCTAACAACCCAAAACACGCTAAGTGACATTGTTGCCTTCTTCCAGTCGGCAGGCAGAAACAGCTGGGTCCGCTGTGTTACTAGACTGGCTGCTCATCCCAATCTCAGGGCTTTGAGCTGAGCAAGTCCCTTCTGTCTTGGAAGAACTCCAATTTCTGGCCTGTTCTCTCAGACCTGTGAAAGTTACAGAGCAAGATTTTTAAAGCAGCTAACTGAAATGTGATTTACATGCCACATAATTCACTCACTTTTTCACGCCTTGTGCAACCATTTACCACAGTTGATTTTAGAGTATTTTCACCACTTCCAAAAGAAACTCCACGCCCCCTGCCTGCCACCCTCCTGCCCCAATCCCTGGGCAACTGCTGGTTCCCATCTCTCTAGATCTGCTGATTCTGTGTGTTTCAAGTAAAGCAAATAACAGAGCATGTTGCTCTTGCGCCTCTTACGTTAGTGGTTTCTGGTTTCATCCGCACCGTGCCATACGTGTGGTATGTGCCAATCTATCAATCTGTCAGTTTTTTGCTTCGTGTATTTTAAGTGGAATTTTTGAACTTACTATGTAGCCCAGCCTGGGCTTGAACTAATAGCAACCTTCCTGCCTCATCCTCCTGGGTGCTGGGATTACAGGTATGTGCCACCACACCCAGCTATTGCAAAATATAAAATTTAAATACAAGGGGCTGGGGATGTAGCTCAGTGTGAAAACCGTGAGTTCAATTTTCAGTATGAAAAAAACCGAGTATTTTGTCATTGCTGTTGTTATTATTATTTTTCAGTGCTGGAGATTGAACCAGGAGGCTGAGTAAGTTCGGCATGTCACTGAGCTACCTGCAGCTCCGAACCTTTTTTGCGTTTCTCCACTTCCCTGGGAGTTGGCCTTCCTGCCAGTATTTCTGAATTTCTACCCACTTTCAGTTCCCTTCAGCCCGAACATCTTCCACTTCCATTTTCCATTTCAACTGCCTGCTGTTGAGAAGTTTCCTCATTTTAATTCATCAGAACAAGTCTTCATTTCACCTTCGTTTTGGAAGGTGAAAGAGCCATTTGGCATACAATTTTAGTAGGACAATTTTTTCTCTTAGCATTTTGAAGGTACGTTATTTCAATATATTCTGGCTTCTTTTATTTCTTTTACAAACTCAACTGTTACGATTTTCCTGTGTACAATGTCTTTTTTGTTGGTTTCTTTTGTGATTAAAAAAGTTCTTATTGTTTTTAGTAGCATGACTAAGTTTAACTCAAAATGTCTGTACTGTCAAAGTTAAAATTTTTGATATAGATTCTGTAAACGTATTTATTATAACTATTTTGAGCTCCATTAATACGTCAGTTTTTGTGTTTGCTTCTCTTTGCTGATTTTTTTTCCTTTTGAGCACAAGTCACATTTCTTGTTTCTTCACATGTATACTAAACTTTTATGAATATTAGACGCTGACTTTATAGAGTCTATATTCTGCTATCTTTTGCTGGAGAGTGTTGGATTTCATTAGAACAAATAGGTGTGATGTACAAGTTAAAACATTTGATTTTTGATTTTTGGGGGGACAATCCATTTCAGCTTTGGTGCTGGTCTTCAGTAAATCTCTTGATCTTGACCTTTCTGGAGTTTCAGTAGAAGCTCTGAGGTGATTGCAACATTTTTCTAATGTGATGAGACTAAAATTTCGTGTTTCTCCATAGAGATCTCTGCCCCTGGTCTTAAGCCTCTTTGCTCCCCTCCTGAGACTGTGCCTCACTCCCCACCCTGGCAGGTCGGGGCTAGACAATGATGTGGAGGGAAGATCACTCAGACACTGGGTTCCTTACTCTGCACCTTTCTTGTTTACTCAGTTGCCTTCATAATTTTGAATCAAGCTGGCACTCCCAAATTGCTCTCCTGACTTTCTTTTTTTGAGAGAGAAGGTCTGTAGTCCAGACTGGTCTTGAACTCACTATGTAGCCCAGGCTAGCCTTGAACTCATGGTGGTCTTCCTGCCTTAGCCTCCCGAGTGCTTGAATTACATCCATGTGCCACCACAACTGGGTTTATGTGGCCCTGGGGGAATTGAACTCAGGGCCTTGTGCTTGTTAGGCAAGTGTTTTAACCCCCAGCCATTCCTTCAGCCCTACTATAATTTTTGTGTACAGGTTTTTATATAAATGTAATTTTTCATTTTTTCTATGGAATATATCTGGGAGTCAGATTATTGGGTTACATGGTTAGTGATTGTTAAGAACGTTAATATTTACCAGACTGGCTCTATTTCCTAAGCTTATCATCAGTGTAAGAGAATGCCAGATGATCTCTATGTTTCTCAGCATTTGCTATCATTAGTCATTTTAGTCATTATAATAGGTATGTACTAGGATTTAATGATGATTTCAATTTGGCTAATAGCTAATGACATTGAACATTTTTTCCATGGGCTTATATACCATCCTTCTTTAGTCCTTGGTGAAGTGTTTGTGTAAGGTTTTTTTTCACTGGACAAAAAGTGGGTAGTTTGTTGCCTTATTGCTGAGTTTTGAGAATTCTTTATGCATTCTGGGTACCAGACCTTTGATAAGCATGTCATTGGTGAATGTTTTCTTCAAGTTTACATCTTGTTCTATTCCCTTAAAAAGCCCTTGATAAGCACAGATCTTAAGTTTTATTGAAAATCAATTTGTCAAATTTTTAAAATTTATCATAATTTTGGTGTCACGTCTGTAACCTCTTTGCTCAAAGCTAGGTTTTAACTGTTTTTCTCTCCAAGATTTAGTGTTTCATAGTTTATACTTAGATCTCTGATTCATTTTGATGTAATCTTTAATAGATCAAATTTTTTTTATTTTTTTATACACAGATGATAATGGTGCTAATATTCTTTGTGGACTCAACCTTCTTATTTAAAAATATCAGTCTTAATAAAGTACAACAGCACAGGGTGTTCAGTAAAGAAGCAAGTCTTCCTTTTGGTACAGTGCACTAGATTCCTGGCTATCTTTCCTGAATCAACCATTTTTATCAATTTCCGATAGATTCTTCCAGTGAATTTTCATGCATCTATGAAAATAATGATATGTACCATCTTTTGAACTTACACCCACACAACTGTCAAATGCTACATTTGTTTGTGGCCTGACATTCCACATCAGCACTAGGACTGCCTCTGAGTTAATTTTTTAATTGCTAGGACAAAATACCTGATATCCACAACTTAAGGGAGAAAAGATTTATTTTGGCTCACAGTTTCAGAAGATCTCACACAGTTCACTCATCAGCATCTGTCATTGGTGGAAGCACATGGCAGGGTCTGGAGAACTGCTCACGGCATTGCAGACACAGCCAAGTGAAGTCAGGAGCCAGTCCATGTTTGGAGACTCAGGCAAGGCCAGGACTTCCACGGGAAGAAGCTGTAACAATGTTTTTTCTTCCTTCCTTTACTTAGTTCAAGCTAGCTGCTAGTTGGGCCCTTACAGCCAGGGTGGGTGCCCTCCCTCACTTCCTGGCCTGCAGGTCAGTAACACAAATCCAAACACTCTGCCCTGGGCAATCCCCAGTCTTAATAAGTTGACATCATCCTTTCAGGTCAAGCCCCAATCATCTGTCCCTTCCAGCCAGGCCACACATCCCAACAGCACACAGTTCCAAATACATCAGGCTTTTGGGGGACACTCCAGATCCAAACCATAGTAGCCTCCATCTTTTAAATAGTTTTATGAAATTCCACTGTGTGAGTGTCACCATTGGTTTAGCCAGTTGAGGCTGTTCCGTCCTGAGGAAGTCTCACTTCATTGCGTCCTTCTAATAATCACTATATTTTCATGGATTTCAGGTCGCTAGGATACTCCAAAGAGGCAGGTGGCATCCCTCCTCTTTAGAAAGAACAGCACTCTACAGCAGGGCTTCTTTTCCTTCAAGGAAAAAGAAAGAAACTTACCACGAGTGCAAGGGAGCTGTCTTCAAATAAAATTCAGATGGAAATACATCAAGAACATCTCTGGCCATGAAACCTTCCTTCTCAAGAATAAGAAGGCATGACCTTTATTGCACAGCTTAACAATGGAATTAAATGCTCTCATTTCTTTTCACAAGTGTCCTGCAGAAGTTACTTCTAAAGAGAACTTCTATGTCTATCTGATAACTACACTGCTCACCTGTCTAATCGATCCATAAACTTGCCACCATGACCTTTTCGAAGTGATACATTTAACTATTCTGTCAACGCGGATGCAAAGGGGAGGAGATAGAGAGATGGTACAGTCTGTAGACCTCATGGACCCCCAATGCAGTTGACCGGACTAGATATTTGGACTGTATGCTAGCACACAGTAAACACAGTAATGACTAAAAACATCCTCCATGAAATTTGGGGGCCTTGTCATTTTGCCCAAGACTAATATCTAAAATTAGAGGAAAGATACTGACGCCAAGGTCAGAAAGCAAAATCCTTCTTCATCGTCTGTGAAATGTGGTCATAGAGCAGAAAAGTTTGACTGTGGCTCATAATTGTTACTGCCTCTTATGACTTGACTTTGAGGAGGCTCTTGTATTCCAGAATTCAAAGTGGTTGTCTCAGGGTGCTTTCAATCTTCTGAGCCAAGAGCTTTATAAAGGTGAATAACTATTGCCTTGTGTTCGAGCCATGCCATAGTGGAAGTTTAGATCATACAATTTATGAGACAGAAGCTTCTGGAACAAAGACTCCTTGGTTTGATTAAGCTGGCTGGGTCATTAGGTCTCTATTATGCTCATCACAGTTGGCTATGGTAGACTGCAAAGCCATTGTGTTTATGACCTGAGAACTTTATCTGCTAAATGGAAATGATGACATTAGTATAGTGACACAATTACGCTATTTGGTTCTGGGAGCAAATATGGAATTGGTCCCTAACGTGTTTTAATTGCTCACTCAACTTTATGGAATTTTTAAGAGTCTGTAGTAGTTCTCCACATTTCTTTCTGCACAGATAAGCCTTTCTACCACTGCCCTGGTTATTTGATGACTATCTACGGTGCAGTTTCAACGGCTCATTCTGAACTCTTTGTCCTGAAAATTGGATATTTGCTCTTCTGAACAATAGTGACCAAAATTTAGATGTCAAAGGAACCAGCAGCAGTTACCATGTGTTGTGCAGTTACTACCTTCTAGGCATAAAAATATCAGCAATTGTGTTTGTTAGTATCTATTGAGGACTTGCTATGTGCTGAGCACTGTCTGAGTTACATAACCTCAGCCATTTATTGCCCAGGGGAACCTCATGAGGTAGGTGCCCTTATTCGTACATTTTAAAGAAAAGAAAAGGGGGCAACAGAATGAGTAAGTGCTTATGTGAGTCACTCAGTGATGGGGAAAGATGGTGAGCCCAGTCTGGCTGACCTAGAGCTGATGGTCTTTGCCACTATAGCTGCCTATCCCCAGCTGGCAAATGCAAGTGGTACAAAGCCACGGCAAAATCCCTGAGCTGGCATGCCGTGGGCTGTGAGATGCTGGGCATGACAGGGCCTCAAGCATGAAGCTTGGAGCCATTTACTCAACAAATAGCTGTTAAACTCTACATCCATCTGGGGAGACTAATCACATACTTAGCACTTTAAAAAAAGGCTAATTATTAAGACTACAAACTGCATGTTATGTTTGTTAGAAGGAGGAAAAATGGTTTCCAATAGCTTCAGGGGCACAGGAAAACCCACGCAGGCTGCTAGCCTTGTGGAATACATTATACCAGAATGTCCTGAGGAGGGGAGGGAGGCAATTTCTGCACAGGGGAGAAATAACCATAAGTCATCCATTTGGATACTGTAGATCTTAGTTTCTTTTTATGAAAACCACAGACAAAATGAAAAAGTTAAATTTAATGACCTCCAAGGTCACTCGCATTTTTAAAAATCTCTGATTCTCTCAACTTAAGCCTTATGGGCACTGATTAATGAACCTGACAGCACACTGAAGAATTCAACAGGAAATTTATTTAATTTTATCTTGGCTACATTCATCCCAGAAGTCATTTGCAAGCTCTTCTTTGCCGGAAGGAGAGAGCTCTGAAATTCTTTCTTTCCGGGAATCTCTTCCCAATTTACTTACTTTCTCTCACATCCACAAAACAGTCTTCAAGTTATAGAATCCCTTTGTGTAGGTAAACAATTTTCTGTTATCAAATTTCCGTTAAATGCATCATAGATTAGACATTCTGTGGTTAATTAATTATTAATAGCTAGCATTGTTTAGCTACCAAAGACTGTGCTAAGTAACAGGGAATGTAGCAGTGAACAATTAGTCTCACCTTCTGGTGTCTTGAAGTTTGCACTCCGGCAAATTGCATCATTACTACAGGACCAGAATTCAGATGCCCACTCTGACCCCACATTTTACAGCAACTGTGTAACCCTAGACAAGACATTTAACTTTTTCAGGTGTTAGTTTCTATGTATGTAAATGGAAGATATAATATTAACCTCACAGGATTGTTAAAAGAAGTAAATGGGTTGTTTGGAAAGTTCCTTGGCAAGGACTTGGGGCAAAATTGAACACATGATAAGATCAGAGGTTTGCAAAAAATCTAAATAATCCAATTAAAATGGCTAATGATCTGAATTCTCAAAAGAAGCCCTTACAAGAAGACTTTCAAATGACCAACAGATACGTGAAAAACAGCTCAAGACCACCACTAGCCAGCTGTATGTCACTGTGAGAAAACGTCTGAGACAAATAGCTCGTAAGGAAGGAGGTTCATTGTGGTTTATGGTTTCAGAGGATTCAGCACAATATAGATTTCTTCATGGAGGTCCTTCATTTCCTTAGACATTCCGTGGTTAATTATCAATAGCTGACATTGTTTAGTTACCAAAGATTGTGCTAGTAATGGAGAATACTGTTTTACTCCTAGACATGTAATTTTTTTGAGGAAGTATTGAAAACACGATTATTCTTCTTAGCCTTTTGTCGGTAAGTTCATTGTTAGTATAGAGAAATACTTTGATTTTTTTGTTTTAATTTTGTTTCCTATAATTTGGCTGATTTTTTTATTAGTCCTAAGAGTTTTGTGGTGGAGTTTTGGAGTCTTCTGTGCAGAGAATCGTGCCATCCGCAAATAAGGATAGTTTGACCTCTTCCTTTCCAATACATGTTCTCTTTATTTCACTCTCTTAGCTGATTGCTTTGGCTAGGGTTTTGAGAACATTGGTGAGAAGGAGTGGTGAAAGTGATAGCTTTTTCATATTCCTAATTCAGGGGGAAATTCTTTCAATTTCTCCCACTTACTATAATTTTTCAGAGGGTTTGGCATATGTTGCTTCTATCAGTCTGGGGTAAGGCCCTTCTATCCCTATTTTCCTCGGGGTATTTATTTATTTATTTATTTATTTATTGTCGTGAATGAGTGTTGGATTGTGTCAAAGGATCTTTCTACATCTATTTGGATTGTCATGTGATTTTTGTTCTTGCTTTTATTGATGTGGTGTATGACATGAATTGATTTACATATGTTAAGCCATCCTTTCATCCCAGGAAAGAAGCCAACTTGATCATGGTATATGATATTTTATATCCTGGAGTTCAGCTGTCATTCCTTCTGTGTCTCTGCTGACGTAGTCCTTCATTTCTCGCATTGCATCTTTATCTATTTATTTGTGTGTCATCTTTGTAATCCTTAAGCCTTTTATCCATGAATGCTGTTATTTGACTGTATCCATGTTGAGCTCCCTGAGCATCTCTTTATGTCTTGTTTGAGCCCTTGGCCATTATGTCTACTTGTTTTTTGACTTCATTTCCTGTAGATTCTACTGCTTCAGGACTTATGGCTTGATCTGCTCCTGGTGAATTGGGCCTTTCAGTGGGAAATTTATTGCCTCGTTTCCTCATGGTTCTGTTGTTATGAATTGTAGCTCTGGTAATATCAGTGGACACTGTCTGTACTAAACATATTCTTTTATTAGAGTATTTCTGCTTTGGAGTTTCATAACTTATGTCTATTTTTAACTTATTCAGATACTAATTTTGAAGGTCTTCTCTCAATGACCAACCTGTTTCTGATTACCTAATCTCCACTTTTTGGTGAGAAAAGAACAGATTATGAAACTGTGTATGGTGTAAGGACCAAATATTTGTTGATATATATTGGATGTGAAGGTTGGTGTCTGTGTTGAACTCTATCTACACTTTGAATGAACATTTACATTATTATCTAAGATTAATCCAATATTGACAAAACCTAGTAGCTAGTTTGATACTACAACAATTTTACTATTAACATTAATAGGTACAGTCTACACCTTCCATGTATCTATGTAAACCTAAAACTGACTTATCAAAATATTCCATTAATATCAGTATTTAATGATAGTCACTAAAATAATAGAACTCTAAATAGCTTACCCAGGCTAAGCCGAACTATTAGAAGTATCTACCCTTACTAGCTTTACCCACTATGCCCTCTTTAGTGGTATGATGGATATTTTCATCTATGTTTAAATTTAATGCCTACTAGCTATATACTTATGTTAAGCATATATATATATATATAATTCTCTCTTAATTTTCTAGATGTGATCTATACTACCAATGAAGATTTCTGTCCAGACTGTTTGATAACATATTAGAAGAGCATTTTCATGGAGCTACTAAATCATTATTGATAATATAAAGAGAAAGCTACCTGACTGATCTATTCTTAGCTAAAATGGTATCCAATTATTTCCTCCCTGCTTGTCTTTCTATATGGCTGTTGTTATTGAACTTAACAATACTATTATTAAGGGTGATGGGAGTAGAGCAGGCTAAGTAGAATAAGGTTAGCTTTGAGAGTGTAATAGAAAATGAAAAATATTTATAGGGCAGAGAAGAGCCTGTCAGCATTCCAACCCCAGTCAGGGGACAGAGAGTAGATGAAAACACTATAATCGAGAGTGAGATGGATCAGGAAGAATTATGAGCAGAATAAGATAGTATGTCTCTAGAATCTATAGAGAGGTTTTTGAAAAGGGCATGGGGACCTAGATGAGAAAGGGAGAGATTCAGAAACGAGCAATAACAGACACAGAGTCAGGAGAAAGGCGAGAAAGAGGAAAGAAGCATCCCCGACTCATTTGCAGAAATGAGACACATTTGTTACACGCATATAAAACCATTGAGGTGGGGCATAAATCCAACAGGAATATGAGAAAAGACTAAAAATAAAGGAGAAAAAGGAAAGGTTAAAAAAATACCTCCCCGTGGGAGGTCTGCACTTCCAAAGCCTTGGATCCTGTCATCTGGTGGCAACAATGTAGAAGTTCCTTCCACCGGTGTCTCTGGCCGAGGAGCCTCTTCCTGCCTCCACACACTGTAGCTGGTGTGACCCAGAGTTCAGTCCAGCCAGAGGCCCAGGGTGCTCCTGGTGCTGGTGCCCTATTTCTAGTGGGCCAGCCGTGATGCTGGGGTGACATTGGTGGTGGCGGCGATGGAGGCCGCAGTGGCCCGTTGTGCGTGTAACTGCAGCAATGGCGGTGATGCCCAGTGCATGTAACAGCAGTGGCCTGCCGTGATGTCATCTGTGGTGCCTGTTGGTGGCTGTGGAGGTGGCACCCAGCAGCTAAGGCCTCAGGTCCTGGGTTCTAGTACAACTGACACCAGAACTCAGTTCCTTTGGAGCTATTTTTGAAGGATTCTTACTGTACTGGATTCTTCCAGTCCCCTTGACCGGAAGTCTAAAAATACAAACATTAAAGTAAAAATCATCCATGACCACAGTTCTTTCTTTCTCTTGCATACACATGTATGTACACACCTGTGCATTGTCTGCTAGGTTTTTTTTTTTTTTTTTTTTTTTTGAGACAGGTAGCCCAAGCTGGTCCTAAACTCACTATGGAGCCCCACGCTGGTCTTGGACTCACAGCAATCCTCCTGCCTCAGCCTCTCAAGTGCTGGGCTTATTATTTTTTCTTTAATCCCACACATCTAGCTTATTTCCTAAGATTTTACTGGGAAATACAATCCCAGGGCAGCAGCAGTAAGACAAAAAGGGGAAAAGGTAGGAAGGCCGAAACCCAAATATGTAGCGACACTGTCATGACGAGGATCTGGAACATTCCCCCAGCGCCTCATGGATTTGGATGTTGTTGAATAGCTATGGACTTTACTTGCTGTTGGGAAGAGGCGCCTACTTGGGAGGGATGAATGTCTGAGCATGTGGCCTGGAAGGCAATACTCATGCCTCAATTCTCTCCGATGCCTGATCCTTTTTTTGTGATGCCATAAGCAGCTGTTCTCTGCCAGACCCCTCCACCATTGCCAGCTGCCTGAAAATGGATTGATACCTCCTGAAACTTTGAGCTAAAATAAACCTATCTAAAGTTTGGGTGCTGGGTACTATGTCCCAACCAAAAATAAATAAATAAATAAAGTGACTAAGACTGATACCTTATTGAGCTATCAGGAAAATAATACTAGTAGTAATAATAATAAAATACAGTTGCTGTCTTCTGACAAGCTGTATGGCACTGTAAGGTCTGGGAATGGCCAAGTGAGCGTGGGAAAGGAGAGATTCCTAGCGAAGCCTGCTGTTGGTCTTTTTTTCCTTATTTGTTAAGTTTTGCTCCATAGGGAACACTGTTCCTGGCACTTCTACACTGTTACTAGCTCTCAGAGACCGCCATTGAAGATGTCAACTCCCACTCTGTGGCACAGCGCTTCCAGTGGGCCTGGAGGTGGTGGGAGCTGCCGTGGCCTATGTGGTTTCTTGATGTACACCTGGTTGCTGGAGCAGTGGGACTGGAGCCCAAACCCAGCTCTTTTCTAGGGATGCTGAGGTAGTAGGTGGCGTAAGGAAACTAGGACGTGGTGGCAGTGGCTGGAGATCTCACTGAGTGAGCAGCCAAGGCCCTGGGGTCAGAGCTCATTTCAAAGTAGTTCAGTACAATATTTTCCCCACTTAACTGTGTGCATTAATATGCTACTAAATATGTATCTCATAATGGCACATATATTATTTGTAATGGCTATGTAGTTTATCATTAGTGATAAATTATATACTAATGCCACATTGCTAGGCATTTAAAGTATTTTCAATTTTATATAATCCCATCCGGGCTCTGATGAACATTATATATTCACTTTGAGGGGGGCCATGTTTCCTTAGGGTATGTTTCTAGAAGTAGAAATGCTATGTCAGAGAGGAAAATTGTGCAGTTAAATTTAGATAAATTAGGTTTTTATGTCTTGGACTTTAAGTGGATTTCTCTAGCACCTGATTAATTATCTGCACAGACTTGGGGTAGCAAAAGAACTGAGGGCATTTCCAAATGGCCAGACATGGAGTCTCACAGCAGACTCGCTGGTTGAGAAGGCAAGGGACCATGCTTCTAGTCACAAGACCAACCATTCCCAAGACCCCAGGAGGGTATCACGGTCAGAGGAAGTGAGGAGGGATTGCAGAACCTGCTGACCTGAGTTTCAGTGGAGTTGTGCATTTGAATCATCAGCCAGCTAGAGATGAGACTGGTCACATTAAAATGTAAAGGAAACAACTGAAATGAGACTCCTGTGCCTGACATAAGCGGTTTGCCGTGGGGCCATGCTGTGACTTCGGCTATTGTGAGGTAAACTTGGCAAGGCCTCCGACTTGTCTGGGCTTTACTGTAAAAAGAGGTGTGCCCTTAGTCTCTCTCAGAGCACCTTCTGAACGGCACCGCCCACAGGCCTTCGCGTAACAATGTGCTTATTAGGCAGCGTGAGCAGTTGGTGCCACCACAATGAGTCGTTAGGGGGCTGTCGTTAATTCTGTTATGCCACCTTGATTGGATTATGAAGTACCAAGCAGACTGTTGGGTGCCCTGCTTAGTGTGTCTGGGCGGTCAGGGATGCACGACCACGGTGCCATCTCTGCTCCCTCACTCCTTCCTCTCTGGCTCCGCCCTGCTCTGCTTCCCAGCCACTGTGAACTAACATTCCTCTGCTCTGTCACACCCTCCTGTCCTGATGTTGCCTGGAGTCAGCAAACTATATAGTGAATGGGCTGAAATTGTGAGTCAAATTAAACCTCTTTGTTGTTGTTGTTGTGGTATTGGGTATATCAGCAATGCACAGAGTACAACCAAAGATTACTTTAAAAGTAGATGTTTTAATGAGCCCGTAGCCTTAACTCTGGTGAGTGGATAGGAAGTAGAAACAAGAGGCACCACCTGATAGATTAGGCAGCTCTGCTTCTCCGTCAGCCTGGCTGGTTTCCCCATGGGAGTGATCTGGCTTTTGATGGTGGCCCTGCCCCATCGTCTCCTCAGCAGCGTAAGCCTGCTGGCCCATGTCATGCTGTCTTTGATGCTGGACAGTGGGCCATGCACCTGTATTGCCGAGGATGTCCTGCCTCGACTTACTGGCCTATTCCTCTCCCTACTCCGTGTGAGCAGAAGGCATCTCGTGCAGCATGCAGGAGCAAACTCAGATCTGAGAGGTGAAGAAACAGCTTGGTGTTGTGTAGCCATTTAAAAAAAATGAAAAGATGGATGAGCCGGTGGCAAAAGCCTATCATCCCGACGTTCTTGAGGCTGAGGTGGGAGGATAGCAAATTCAAGCCCAGCCTGGGCAACTTAGTGAGTTAGCGAGATCCTGTCTCAAAATCAAAAATTAAGAAAAACAAATGGGCTGAGGATACAGCTCAGTGAGAAGGCCTGGGGCTCAATTTCCGTACCCAAAAAAAAAAAAAAAAAAAAAGAGGGAAGGGCCTCTGAGGACGGGAAAAGTGGAAGGGAGGGGAGAGAAGCATAAATGACTAAGATGTGATGTGCACAGGCCCCAATTTTCCAAGATGAATGTGTTATATGTTGCAAATATACACTAATAAAGATAAGTATGGGGAAAAGGAAAAATACATAACTAATGTCTTTAAAAATGTCACAACTTAACCCTAGTTGCTCAGACTCCCACACCAGATATTAACCATCTACCCTAGGTTATGCCAGGAGATGGAGGGGCTGGGTCAGGAAGGCTCTATCTGTGCAGAGGAGCTGAGTTGTAAAAGGTGTATGGGGCTTTTCCAGGTCTCAGTAGAAAGGAGGAAGCTGACAGTGGGGGTTACAGTTCATGGTAAAGTGGTTGCCCGGCATGTGCAAGTCCTGGGTTTAGATCCCACCACTGCAGGAAAACAAAACAAGCACCAAAATCCAAGAAAGAGGATGTGTGGAAGATTAGGGTTAGCAGTGGCAGATAAAACACGGATTCCAGCTTAGCTCAGGAGCCCTCAGGAATGGATTAGTACCTGGGGAAAAGGTGCCCTTAACAGCGACCTTGCCTTCTACCCTGGGAGGTCACAGTAGGAAGATGGTGGCTACAATGGCTACGAGCCAGGAAGTAGGCCTTAGGAGATGCTGAATTTACTGGCAACTTGATCTAGGACTTCCAGCCTCCAGAGTGGTGAGAAATATGCTTTGGTGGTTTATACTCCACCAGGTTCATGGTGTTTTGTTACAGCAGCCTACACCAGTTACCACAGGGAAGACTGCAAGAGAGGGCGCAGCAGGTACTGAGTAAGCACCGTGCCCTCTCCAAAGTCAGGCAGGGCCATAAAGGAAGAAACAAGCCAGGGTGAGAAGTCCCGGGGGTGGGAGAGGACAGAGACAGCGGATCCAAGATGCTTTACCCTGAAGCCAGCTGCTTCTCCGGAGAGACCGTTCACACATGCTCATTGTTGCTCAAGGACAGACCTCGTTTAGGCCCCTGAGAGAGTTAGCTAAGGTAGTGGGCATTTCCTCTAGACGGGCCAGCTGATTATCGATAAGACATAGTGGGAATTTGGGGGCTCTGTGTTTGCTACAAGTAAACAAGTGGGCATCTGCAAATCTTACCCAGTTTTCTTTGGGAAGTACATGGGTGGGGTTCTTACCAGAACATAGGCTTTATGAATTGTTATGGGCAAGATTTCCCATCAGTGCTGTTTTTCAGGCAAGCAGGGCACAGGTGAATCTACTGCTATCATCAGGAGCAGGTGTGACCACTTAGGAAGAAGCCGCAGAGGGAGATGGGAAGATGGGAAGGTTATAAGTCAGGGTTGGCCACAGCTTAGCAAGCAATCTAGGAGGCAAGGCAGTTGCTTCGGTGTTGTGACCTTGTGTGTCCTTATCCTGCTCACTTGGACATAGGGCTTTTGCTGGCTGGACTTGAACTTACTGCAGCTCTCCTCTCAGAATTGTGGGCCTGCGGTCCACCCTCTACAGTTAAAACAAAGCAGGAAGAAGTTCCTGGAGAACTGTGACTGCCAGCGGGGTCACGGGCAAAATCCTTGCTGGGCGTTTGGATTGGCGAATTGCCCAGGCAAGGTGTTTAAGACTTTGAGGCTGCATTTCATTGAGGTGCCTGACGCTTGGGAGAGACGAAAGCCTTGGAAGTGTGGTGAGGTGACCTCATGTCTGGGCTAGCTCAGGGTCCTTCCGCTATTGCCTCACCCCCGAGAATGGTGGAGCTCAAATCAGCAGCCACTGATATTGGCAACAGGTGCTTGATCTGTTCCGTAAGTCGCATACTTTAATTAGAAGCTTGTGCCTAACTATAATTTTCTATCACGCTGGTTGGTCTTTGCCTTAAAAGAGTCATTTAATCGTCTTTGTTTAAAACCTACAGAGTATAGATGGAAGCATCTGCAAGGGAAGGTTCCTAAAAAATTCAAAAGTGGGCAAGAAACCGATTTTATTTCCTGTGATTGACAAAGAATTATTTCTGGGACTCTGATGCAAGCTGGTTGAGAAAGATGCTGGGCTTTTCAGATGCCTCAGGAGGCTTTGGGTATCTCTGGGCAGCCATGGCTGATGGGGGTGGGGATGCACCAGAGGTCATAGATGCATTCATGTTGGGGTCCAACTACCAGGCCCTCTGCTTTAGGGATTCTAGAGATAAACAATATGAAGCAGACCCTCAATTTTGGGGATCTTAGATACAGGCAGTACACAACAGCCTTGGGGGTTTCTTTCACCACTGAACAATATATTGGCATTGTGGAGGAAGAGAATTTTGTCTGTTTTGCTATTGTTAGCACCCTTAGCTGAACACAGCACAATAGGTGGCAAGCCTCAGGCAAAGACAAAGTTGAGGCTGGGCGTTCCCTTCTCTTCTTGCGTGTCACGTCATACGTGTTACTGTTTTCGACATGTCTACCTTCTGTAAGAAAGGGGGAATGGTCCGACTACTTCTAAGCGCCCTCTAGCTGGATTAGGACTGAAGAATCTCTGCTCTGTTGGCCGTCCTGGTCAGTTTATTCTGACCTTTGGCTCGGACCCTTTGCAAAGTTGGCTGCTGACACTGGGGGAGGAACTTCTTAGTTTCCCTTGGAGTGATCTGAGAATTTGGACCCATCTTGGCTTCTCATGCATTGTTGAGCTTAAGGGCAGAGCCCCCTGGTGAGATTCCTGAGTGTGCCTGGAGTGGGTAAGCACAGACACAAAGCCTGGCCCTGGCCTCTCTCTGCTTTCCTGCTGCTCCTTTGGTCAGGACAGCGCCCTCTACCTGTCAAGCCTGGGCTGGCTTTCTGTCCTGACCTATCACACATACCCTGTGTGTGGAGGCAGTGTTGATTTAGCACCTGGACCCTGTTACCTCAGACGGTCACGTCACCTTCCAGATCACATGGCCTCCTACTCATTCTTTTTCTTCCTTTTTGCTTGTTTTCTGGTCCAAGCTTTTCCTGTGCCATTGCAACCTTTTGTCTCGTGGTCTCCATGGTGCTGTGGCTGGGTGCTCTGTCTCCCTGGGTGCACAGGCATGAATGCTTGGTGAAGCCACCCCCTGCTCCCCGGGCAGAGTTCAGGACCTTCTGCTCTAGTAATTACACGTTGACCTGGTGGTAGCCTCTGAGAGATGGCTTTATTATAGTAGGCGTAATACGTCATGTTCTCCATAGCACTCGTATCAAACTAATACCTGCCAGGCAGCGGGTGCTACCAGAGTGACATGGAAAATTCTAATCTAAAGGAAAGACTTGTAGCAAAGGGGTGTTCTCAAGATCCCTTTGAACAGGAACAGGTATCAAAGGACGATGATTTGAGCTAGTGTCTGGGTGGCATGATACATTTGCTAGCCTGTATTAGGAATGTCCTCTGATGGGTGGAGCTTGGAGCCATTGGCTCTGCTCCTTTCTCTGGAGTGGAGAGCAGCTAATGGAGAGAGAGGCTGTGATGTAAACTTGCCAGGAATGTCAAGTATAGACGTTATGGGGGCTTGAAGTGCAAACCTGTTGTCTGAGTTGAAAACAGACAAGAGAGAGATTGGTTGGTTGATTGGAAGACCCAGCCAAGAGGAAGTTAACACCTTATGTTTCTTGATGATCAAAATCTGTGAGAGACAGGCCCAGGTATGTGGCCATGCAGAGGACCTCCTCCCCGCACTGTGGACGTCCCCAGTCTCCTGACCTGAAGTCCTAGACCTGTACCCACATGATCTCCCTCTCAAGAGAGAGCAGACACAAAGGGCTGTGCAATGCTGGGCAATTCCAAAAGAACAGAAAGATGTTGGTCTCCTCTGCTCCAAGGATTTCAGCTTCTAAGACAATGTCTTTGCAGTGTGACCCTGACTCGGGCTTTTAAATACTGCACATGATGCTGTATAACTTAGTGGAATCAACTCAGGACACTTAACCCAATTACCTTTGACCAGATAGAAAACTGGAAAACATGCAGCTCTGATTATTGTCCTGGCTTCACTAACAACTACCTGAGATCCTTGAGCCTCATCTTTCTCCCTTTAAAATGGAGGCAATAACACATTTTTTCCACAGAGGGTGTTGTCAGCAGTGCACACAGTAAGTGCTCAACTAATGCTGCTGCTAAGTTTACCTTTTAGAAGCAGTGATGCTAACAAGCTCTGGCACCTAGCAGTGGCTTCTAATGTCTAAGCTAATACATATCATAAAATTTATGGACAGCAGATTTCCTAAGTCCTCTCCAACACTCACATTATACGGCCCAGTTTGACTCTGCTCAGTTAGGAATGTTTACAGGACACAAGGGGCAACATTCTGATTTAGCAAGAATTTGGAGAGCCTGAGAAGTACAGCTCTTTGTTGTCTGGAACAGAAAGGCCCGCACCCCCCTTTCCCTCCCCAGATTCCTAGAGGACTGGAGACCCAACCCCCCCCCCCCCCCCCCCCCCCCCCCCCCCCCCCCCCCCCCCCCCCCCCCCCCCCCCCCCCCCCCCCCCCCCCCCCCCCCCCCCCCAGGAGCCGATCCAGCTGCATTGTGACTCACCAGCTGCCTGCTCCCCTTGTCACATTCTCACCATATTGCATTGCAAGGGCCTGGGCAATTTGCTCTCACCGCTTGATTTCTTTTTGATATTTAAAACTCTCATTCTCTCTGACTTTATCTGTGTTTGGGATTTTTTTTCCCCCAGATGACTTACCTGGCATTTATCCAGCAGAAATCTCATTTTGCTGTTTTCAAGCTCTTGTCTATAATCTCCCCAGGTCAATTTTTTTTTTATTATTTATCTTTCTTCCCTGGTGTCCCTCAAACTGGCCAATTTAGTTATAAGAATGCCACAAATTGGCAGGGACATGTTGGGCGTTCTATGTGCTGAGCTCTGCGTGGATTTGGCCGGCATGCGCGTCTGGGTTTTCGTGGTCTGGTGTGGTATTTTAACAAACAAGCTACTGATTCTATTAAGATATTACCCGCCACACCACCTGATTGTTGAGTAGGCACCTGCATCTTGCCTGTAATGGGATAATTCAGTCTAGCTCAGAACCACGTTAAGCAGTATTATAGGTCTGACGGACATGATATTAGAACTCTGCCACTCTCACTTAAGTTAACAGACTTTTATTTTTATGTTTTGCAAATATGGTGCTTGGAATCAGAACTCTGAGTTATTTCAGCTTTGTCCTCTGTTTTTGCTGTCCTTTTGATTAAAAATGAAAACTTCTTAAAGAGCTATTTAGATTTACAGAATCATTGCAAAGATGGCACAGAAATTCCTGTACCCCATACTCGTTTCCCTGTTATTAAAGTTGTACGATTCTCATTATATCATGTCAAGAGTAAACGCAACAACACAAGCAATGTGACTTGTCACTGTTTCTGCTCTACCTCATCACCTGGCTGGAGGTCATGTGTCCCCACATCTGTCTCTCCTTTCCTGACTGCACTCTTTGCAAAAAAAAAAAAAAAAAAAAAAAAAAAATCACCTCAAGCAGCCCACATGGAAGCAGGGAGAGGGTTGTGCACCCCCCTGGAAGGGCAGAGACTATGTGTAAATTACTTGAGAAATTCACTTGGGTGTAAGATTTGGGTGTTCATTTCCCTTTAGTTAATCATTTTTACATTGATAGAAACCCTACCTACTCATGGTATGCATTCATTTATGGTCCGAGACTGCTGCATTTACTTTGTGATTCAAACTTTCGCAGTGTTGGCCACTAAGTAGTCCTTCATTCGGCAGACAGCCAAGTGAATACGGTGTGAGTGGATGCCTTGAGACTAACACGGAGGCCAGAGCTTTCCCAGGAGAGGCTGGAAGAATGCTGCTGCTTCTTCCTTTTACTTAGTTCCAGCTGCCGGAAGATGACCACACCCAGGGTGGGTGTACTTCTCCCATTTCCTGGACCACGAGTCAATCATACACACCTGAAAGCTCTGCTCTGGCTTTGAAAACATCACTCCAAGCTCTTGTGGCTTTTAGGATTTGTGTTGAAGGTTATTTGGGAGGAATGGCCTAGTGGTTAAAACACTTGCCTAGCAAACACATACGCCCTGGGTTCGATTCCCCAGCACCACATAAAATTGGGTGTGGTGGTGCATACCTATAATCCCTGCACTCTGGAGGCTGAGGCAGGAAGGTTGCCTAGTCCAAGGCCAGCCTGGGCTACAGAGCGAGACCCTGTCTCAAAAAAAGAAAACGGAGTTTGTGTTGAGAAGTCTGCTGTTGTTACTCTGGCAGGTGTGCCTTGATAAGTTACTTGCTGTTTGTCACTGAAAGCTCTTAGGATTTGTTTTCTCTTGGTGCTGGATTGAAAGACCCAGGTTAAACAAACTACAGGCCCTTAGAAAAGTTAGTAGGCCTGAGTTTCAGTTTATACCCAACCGTGGGCCTTGTAAACTTACCTGATGCTCAAAAATCGCGATTGGGTCCAGCCAGAGGTAACGAACACCCCACGGATGCTTTGTGATTGTAACTGGTACTTGTGATCGTGAGCTATATCTGCGTCCTGCTCGCTGTAACCGCCCCTTCCCCTGCCCATTAAAAACCCTGCTTTGCAACGGCTGGAGGCTCTCAGCACGGATCCACTGTGTTGGTAAAGTGTGAGACCCCAAGCTCAGGCTCGCCTGAGCTTAAGCCTGACTAAAGGCTCCTGGCTCTTGCATGCGTGCGTTGGTCTCCTGGTGGTCTCTTTGGGGTCTTTGCAATCTGGGCATAACAGGGTGTCCGTAACGTTTGTTATAATGTGTCTTGGGAAGCTTTTGTATTAGTTGTAAGCTATGTCTCAGGTTTGCATTGTATGATACACCTCAGCTTGGTCATATCTGGTCAGTATGAAATGATATACTTCAATCAATGGGGCATCCATTTCTTTTTCCATATATCAGAAGTTTTCTGTTATCATTTCAGTGAATACAGTGAATAGTTTTTTTTATTCCTTTAGCTTGGATTTTTATTTTTTTCTATAATACTGTAATTCTTAAGTTAAGCTTTTCTCAGTCATCTAGCATTCATTGGAAACCATTTCCTTGGACATAGTGTTTTCAGAACATCCTTAAGCGTCTGGTCCAGGGTTTCCATCTTCTAATTCCAAAGTTCTGTCCTCCTATTGGGTCATTCTGTGTACTGTACTTTCCTGTGAGGTTTTCCTCTCCTGATGATCTGCCAATATAGTTTCATATTTTTTGAACTCTTTAGTGAATTTGAGATTTATTTATTAAATTGACTTCTGTAAGTTGGCTGACACTCGAGTTTCTTTCTGCATTCGTCTGACTGGGTATCTTGTTGTTTCTATTCTTAAATTCTTTCGTATATATTTTAAAACTCACTTAACTTATTTTCAGGTATTGAATATAGCATATCTTGTTCATGTCCGTTCTCTGCAGTACATTTTCCCATACCTCCCTTACTCTAACTTTTCTTTTTTTAGGTTCTACATTTTAGGAAAAAACATGACACTTGCCATTCTGAATCTGGCTAATTTTGATTAATATGATCTCCAGTTCCATTTATTTTTCTGCTAGTGACATAGTTTGTTCTCTGGAACTGAATAGAGTGTGTGTGTGTATGTGTGTGTGTGTGTGTGTGTGTGTGTGTGTTAGCTCTATTTTCCTTTTTTTTTTTTTTTGAGGATCCCAATATTGATTTCCATAGTGAAGATCTAATTTACATTCTCACTAGCAGGAGAGAAAGTCCTTCTTTGCATGCTCACTCCATTTATTGTTTTTTTGTATTCTTGATGCTAGCCAGACTCACTGGGATGAGACAGAATCTCAATGTAGTTTTGATTTCCATTTCCCTAAAGGGAAGGGATGTTGAACATTTTTCATGAACTTATTAGCTATTTGTACTTATTTTGAGAAATGCCTGTTCAATACACTTGCTCACTTATTGATTGGGCTGGGTATTTTTTTTAAGTGCTGGGATTTTTTAGTTCTTTATATATTCTAGATATTAACCATTTGTCAAGAGTGATGTTAATGAAGATTTTTCTCTCATTCTCTAAGCTCTGACTTCATTCTGCTGACTTTTTTCGGAGAAAAGGTCTTGCTCTGCAGCCCAGGCTGGTCCTGAACTCACAGCAATCCTCCTGCCTCAGCCCCCCAACTACTGGGATTACAGGCCTGTGCCACCATGGCCAGCTTCTGTGGTGTTGGGTGTTTGAACTCGGTCTGTGTTTGCTAGGCAAGCGCTCTAATCAGGTTCCCAGGTTCCTCATCGCTCCTTGTCCTGTCAATGCAGGATCTTTCTAATTTGGCCTAGTTCTAACTGTTCATTCTTTCTACTGTTTCCTATGCTGTTGGATCCTTATTTAAGAAGTCTTTGCATGTGCTTCTGACTTCAAGTGTTTACCCTATGTTTTGTCTTATTTCGGGATTTCAAATATTTGATCAATTTGAATTGATATTTGTACAGGAAGAGAGATAAGGATTTAGTTTCATGCTACAAGCAGATATCCAGTTTTCCCAGCACTATTTGTGAAAGGGACCATATTTTCTTGAAGGCATGTTTTGTCCCTTTAGATGACTAAAGATGGATGGATTGTTTTTGAGTCTTCTATTCCGTTGGTCTAAATATCTGTTTTAAGGCTAATACCATGCTGTTTTTGTTACTATGACTCCATACTATATTTTGAGATCAGGAATTGTGATGCTTCAGCATGGGTGTTTTTGATCAGGATTTCACTATTTAGGGTCTTTTGATTTTCCATGCGAGGTTGAAGATGGTCATTTTAACAATATTAATTCTGCAGATTCATGAATGTGGGAGATCTTTTCATCTTCTAATGTCTTCAATTTCTTTTTCCAGTGTCCTGTAGTTTTCATCATAGACATCTTTAACATTTTTGGTTAGATGAATTTCTAGGCTTTTATTTTATTATTTTTTAAACTATTGTGAGTGGAATAGTTTTCCTGGTCATTTTCTCTGCTAGTTCCTTACTGGTGTAGAGAAAAGCTATTGATTTCTTATGTTGATTTTGTGTTCTGCCAGTTATCTTCCCTTCTCTGTGTAGATCCAAAAGCTTTTGACCTACATTCTTTCTTTCTGTCTGGGGAAAAAAAAAACCTTTTATCTTTCTTTCAGGATAGAATTGTTGATGAATTTCTTCAGTTTACGTTTGTGTGAAAAATCTACATCTCTTACTTTAGAGAATAATTTCTGTAAATATAGAATGCTAGATTAGCGGGGTTTCCCATCTTTTAACAGAGCCTTCATTCCATCTCACTTGGCCTCTGATGAAATGTTCACCATAACTCTTCTTCTATAGGTACAACAGGGTTTGCCTTATCTCTGATTTCCTCCAAGAGTTTTCTCTTTGTCTTTAGTTTTCTGCACTCTGAATACATATGTCTGGATGGACTTTTCATTATTTATTCTACTTGATGTTTTAGGAAATATAGAATCTATGTGTGAATCCATTACTTTGAATGTCTATGGCCATTATAACCACTGGTTTTCTACTTCATACTCTGCCTTCTGGTATTCTAATTGTGTTTGTTACATCTTCTGAAAATTTCCCATAATTCTCAGGTGTCTTTTTTGTTTTTAGTTTGTTTTATTTTTGATCAGTTTGGAAACCCTTATGGACTTATTTTTAAACTTCTTTCTTCCTTGGCCATGTTCCATGTCCTGATGAGTCCATCAAAACCATCTTTATTTTTGTTACAATATTTTCTTCTTCATTTCTTGTACTTCATTTTGATTTTTTCCTTAGAATTTCTGTCGTTCTGCCTATCTGCTTTTACCATCATTTCTTGTATGTGAGCTGTGTGTGTATGTGTGTGTGTGAGAACACTTGTGTGCTACTGAGGATCAAGTCCAGGACCCTCATCCTGAGCTACCTCTCCAGCTTATTTTTGTTTTTGATTTTAATACTCACTAGATTGCTAAGTTGCCCAGGCTGGAGTCAAACTTGCGATTCCCCTACCTCAACCTCACATAGTGCTGTGGTTTCGAGTCCATGCCACTGAGCTCAGTCAGCCTGTCTTTTCCACTAGTATCCTCAGCAAATCATTTCATGTTTCCTGTTCAGTAACTCAGGGTCTGTATTATATCTGATTCAATTCTCTTTTTTTTTCTCCAAACTGTGTTGTGTTTTTTGTTTGCCATATCATTTCATTTTTCACTGTAGCGATTTTTAGTTTGTCCTTCATTGTCGTTGAGTACATTCACAATGCTGTGCAGCAATCGCTGGGCATGCGCAGGGTGGGCTCTGCCTGGCATTCCTGGGCTGTGCACAGCCTGATGCACGGTGGTTTCCAGCCAACATTTGAGGAATGGGAAGAAAGAGCCCCTGTTTTACTCTTTCTGGCAGAGGGTAGGAGAAGGAAGCTGGTCATATTTAGATCTAACATCTTTAAGGAATAGGAGCTGTGGACTTTGTTCCTTATCCCAGTACTTCTCAGAGGCTAGGAAACATTAGCCACTTGGAGGTTGTTCAAGCTGGTCCTGCAGATCAGGGTTGAACTCCTAGATTTTGCACTGATGCTGTGGGTTCCAGACCATACTTGGAGTTACTTTCCAGGTCAACTAGGAGTCAATGACTTAGCTGGTTCTCTGACTTTGGATTTAATGTCTTTAAAGAAAGGAGAGTTTCCTTGGAAAAACAGCAACACTGTATGGAGGTATCCAGGAGCACTGTGGCAGTGGGATTCTCCAGGGAGCATCTGGAGAGTTTCTAAAACTACAAATATAAGTTTTCAAAGTCATAGTCCCAACTTAGGGACTATGAATCAGTTCAGGCCTGCTCAAAGAGTCAGGAGTATCCCCAGGATTGGGACTGTGCAAAGCCAGGAGAGGACCTCAGTGAGGCTGTGACCCTCTTCAAGCCCCACAGGGTTGGCACAAGTTCATGGCTTCATGAGCTTCAGAAGCTATGCCGGGGACAGGAAGAGGCCAGTGTACTTATCATATCTCTTCCTCATCCCCACTCCTCCCTCAGATAAAGTCATTCAGAAGGAACATGTTGATTCAATCTGAGAAGCTTCCCTTTTCTTGTGATGTAGATGTGATGCAGCTCCTGTCACTGGGCAGACAACACCTTTAGTGGTTAGGAAGGGAGGTGTTAGCCAGTAGCCATAAGCCTGGCCGTCTGTGTTTTCCTCCCTTAGCTGGTGTGTTGAAGACCTAAATACTTATACTATTGGTGGTGGTTCAGTCAGTGTTGTAGTTTTCTTGGTAAGAAACATGGAAAACAAGGTTAAATGCCCCATGTACTGGCAAGAGGAGCTCAGCCCCTGGAGTATGAGCTGCTGGCATCTAGAATGCATTTGGAATCCTACTTCCCACCTCTCTTCTGTAGAATGTGGTTCTTCTGTCCAATATACACCATGGGAGTTTTGCTCCTGTTGCCATTCTGGGGATGTTGTGACACCTACAATTTTAAGTCTGTTCAAAGTGATCTTGTAAATAGCAAAACCCCTCATGCCCCAGAAGCTTGTACTCCAAGGAAACAATTACAACGCCTAAGGTCTATTTTATTAACCTCAAAAAATGGAATATGTGAACTGTAGACACAGGGGCACTAGTTTGACACTTCATTGAGTTCTTAGATATACTCATGCGCAGCAGCAAAACTAAACACATGCTTCTGTCTGGTACCAGCGTCTTCCCTGGCAGGTACCAGAAACCGGGTGTGTGGTAAGAACTTCAGGTATGAGGCTAGCTGGGCCAATTGGTTTTCTGTGATAACGAGTTCCCATGGAGCTCCAGAGTGCTCTGTGTGTTGTATCACCACCCCCTTCCCAGTTGGGGCCTTGAGATCACCACCTGTCTGATGGAAAGTGACAGCAGTCTCTTTCTTGGGAGAGCCATCTTGGGCTCATGAGCCCCCCGAGGCCTGCAGCTGCTTTTACTTCCTCTTTAGCCTGGGTGTTCTCACTTCCAGACACATTGTCCTAGAAAATTAGGGGCCAACCTAAGACCCTCTTCCCTAGGCTCATACTCCCTAAGACTTCAATTTACCTTAAAGTATCTTCTTCAGAGGCTGGGGAGTCATTTCACATTTGAAACTGGTCAGAAACTTGTTTTTTCAGAAAGCTGACATGTGTGGTCCTCAGCCTTGGGCTGTATCTTGGGCTGTTAAATTTATTGCTTCTCTCTTCCTGTAGGTGTAGAGGAATAAATTAGCATACAGTTCTCTCCTAATTGCTTGATTCCAATTAATTGCCTTTGTGCAGCTGAGCACTCATCTTTTATGTTTGAAGGGATGGCAATGCAAACCAACGGGGTGACTGTTTTGGTGTTTTGGATTTTAAAGACTCCCCGCTGATTGGGAGGATTCAGAAAACCTAGGCAGCTTCCACTACTACCAGCAGTCTCAGACTTGCCTGGTGTTTGAGGGACAGAGAACACACTGTGTTGGGCAGCAAGTCCTCGGACCCTCCTGGAGGAGCTGCTAGGTGGAGACCTCAGGATGTGGTGGGGATGTCTTGGTTACTTTCTGTTGCTGGAACAGAATACCTGACGTCCGCAACTTGGGCGAGGAATGATTGGTCTTAACTCACAGTTTCAGAAGGTCACAGTCTATTCATGGTGGGTGACTAGAAATGGTGGAACCACATGGTGGGGCCAGAGCTGGAAAAAAAAAAAAAGCTCCCGGGGGCATGGCAGAACAGAACTAGGTCAGAGAGAAAGGAGTGAAGCAGCTCACACCCCTCCAGGTCAAGCCCCAACACCTGCGCCTTCCAGCCAGGTGCCACCTCCCAACAATACGCAGTATCCACGGTGCGTGAGGCTTTCGGCGCATACTCCAGATGCCAGCTACATAGAGGTGGGTGAGGCACCTGATCCTGAATGCATTGCCAAGGCACCTTGAACTCCGGTGCCCTCCAGTTCAGGGTCATGCCCTCCAGCTCGGTGTGTGGCTCTTGCTCAGAACTCCTTGGCGCCTGTGCGTGGCATGTGCCCACTGGCACATGGTTATTCTCCTGAGTCATCTTAGGGATGCTGTGCCTGGGAGTTTTTAAGAGCACAAAGGTCATGGGGCTGGAACAAGTCCAAGACAGAGAGCTGAAAGAACCTGTGAAAGAGAGGGCAGAGGGAGAAGTCTCCAGCGGAAGAGCTGTGGCCGCAGGGCATCCCGGGAGGCCATGTGCAGTTCCTGCGCACAGTCACCTGTGCTGGGGTGGGCTTTCTCGTGATGTAACTGGCCTTAGAGTCACTCTTACAGACAGCACCTCACCTTTGCTTTTATTTTCTTTTTTGATACAGGGATCCATCCAGGGCCTCACAGCAAGCTATATTCCCAGCCTATTTTTATGTCTGCTCTCGAGACTGGGTCTAAGTTACTACATTGCCCAGACTGGGCTTAAACTTGTGATCCTCCTGCCTCTGTTTTCCAGAGTGCTGAGATAACAGGCCTTTGCTACCTCACTTAGCTCATGATGAAAAATTTTTAAAGAGAAGTTTTTGCACTTCTATATGTATGTTCACTATAATGTGTCTTACATATATGGCCCATGACAGTTATTCTACATTCAAAAAAGAAAAAAATTATGGCAAAAAAAGATGGGCTGGAGGTTGAACATGCCTGATCTGCAAGCTCAGGTAATTGTGCAATTCAAATAAGAATACACATCTCTTCCAAAGTGGTGCCAGGTCACCGCAGGGCTTATTTACACTCTGTTACCCACTGCCGGGGGAAGCCTACATGATATATCCCTTTGCTGGAAACTGTTTTTAATACCCAGGCTGTAATGCCATTTGAAGAGCTACAGCATTTTATGAAAGACCCCTGGGAATTTTCTGATGCATGAGCAATATAACTGTTTATTAGCATTAGCTTGATCTTCTTGATGTCAGAGAGGAATTCTAATAGCAAATGATTCGATCATGAGTTCAGATGAGCCCCACATCTGTTTAAGGCAACAAGTGGTGTCCTTGCTTCATTAGAAAAATGCAGTTGGATATATTGGCTGGAGTCACATTTTTGAAATATGTTGGTTGTATGTGGCTAAAATTGGATGTGTTTCAAGTAAGCAGAAAATCCTCCATTCAAAGAAGACAGTAAAATTAGGATAGCAAAGCTATTAATGTGGAAATAAGGAAGTGTGAAGGAGACCACAGCTGTAATCTATAGAATCAGAGGATCCTGCACGCAATGTAAATTGCAATAGCAAAACCCTCTGGTGGCTTTTTGTAGGACATCAGCTCTCACAAACCATTTCCCCAAGATGCTTCCAGAGGATTTCTATGAATTCCTCATGGGATTTCAGGTTTGCTAAATAAAAAGAAAGGACACTTAGTTAAATTAGAATATCAGATAAATAAGAAATTTTAATATTAATCCATACATTATTGGGTTCCTTTCACACAAAACGATCACAGTTTTTTAAACTGAAACTATTATCTTACAAGTAAAAGGAACTCTGTAGATATGAAAAAGAATAATTCCTTGGGGACATTCCCTTTGATTACCTGGGTGGGCCCAATGTATTCACAAGGGTCCTGATAAAAGAAAAGCTGAAGTTAGAGAGAGAGAGAGAGAGAGAGAGAGAGAGGGAGGAAATGAATAAGGAAGGAAGTAGAGTTTAGAGTAAGAGTAAGGGATCCTGAGTGATGAAATGTGTGGAGCCCTGCTCTTGAAGAGGTAAAAAAGAGGTGAAACAAACCCTCTCCTAACGCCTTTCAGAGAAGCAGGCTTTGACCTTGGCCTCCTGGGACCTATTTTGGACTTCAGAAATAAAGAGCTGTAGAAATGAATTTGTGTTATCTTTAAACCACTAAATTTTTGGTGATTTATTCTACAGGTAGTAGCCTGATACTTTGGATTTCCCATTGGCCCCTCTGGGTCCTATCAAGATGGAAAGTGAAGTGACAAGAACGCCACTATTTTAGATTCTCCCTGACATCCTCTTTGCCCCGGTCAATTCCCTGTCTAGCTGCCTCATGACCTGGGAACTCACCCTCTGCTGACCTCCCGTGCCCGGGGCTGTTGTTGGTAATCTTGCCCAAAAATAGGCCCAGGCATAAATCCGGAGTAACAGTTTATCATCACCTGATCTGCAGTCCACTGCCACTTTCTCTGTTCTGCACTTCTCCCACCCTGCACTCTTCCTCTTTGTTGTCTTCCTCTGTCAAGTTCTTGTGTCCCTTCCATTCTTGGGGTGTTTGCCTTTATAAACCCCATCAACACCCCCTTGGGGGACTGAGAATTTTGAGCCAGTTCTCAACTGACAGCTCATAAAGAGCTCCTAACTTCTTCTCAGTAGGCGGCGCTTCTCCTGTGTGCTTTTGTCTGACTTGTGTACAACCAAAGGAAACTTAAATGTAAATGGAAGCAGGACGTGCTTTCAGTTGGCTTTAAACATCACCAACGCTGGAGGTCACAGAGCTGAGCCAGGTGCTAGTAGCCTCCTCCTTACCTTGCTGTAGATGACTCCTCAGACCTGTGTGTGAGGCTGTGAAGGTGACCCACGTCATTCAAAGACTTCCTCTATGCAAAGCAGTGGCTCTTCTCCCGTGCCTATACAGGCATCTGACAGGTGGAAGAATGGGTGGAAATCATGGCACCTCTGTCTGCGTATCCCAATGTCTCATTTGCTAATTAATCTCCGAATCAGAGTGTTTCTACTTATCACATAGACATACTATTCGATTGTTGGAAAAGTTGTGACGTATTTTGCCTATTTTTCGAAGATCATTAACTCATATAAAGAACAAAGATCAATCAATGACATATTGGTTATTTTGTTTGATAACCTTTTCCCATGTCTTAATAAGCTTCATAATGCCTTGTTCATAGGTAAATCTGTTTTTATTGGTGAAAAACTGAACAAGGTACTGACATACATCCTCATTTTGACTGATCATATCATGCAAGGAGATTTGAAGAGAGCAAAACAAACGGAAGTCTGGCACTGTAAGGTCAGGAGTGTGTGGTGCGCGTGGCAACACATCCCAGCCAAGCTTCAGTATTTTTGGCAGGTGATCAAACTTGTGTGTGTTCTCCTATTGTCACTGAACCCAACTCCTTGATGATTGATGAACATGCTCTGGACATTAAGGATGATGGATTCATTCAAACTGTCCAATTGCCAACAGTATACATTTAAATTGATTATTTAGTTCCTTGGTAGGAGCTCAAAAAACACAACACCTTTAAAATCCCACCACACTGATAGCATAATCTTCTGTCTGCTTTTGTTGACATTTGAAGTGAATCATTACATCGGGACCAAGACCATTTGCATCCCACAATATTGTAAACAATCCACTTTTTATCACCAGTGATCAGTCACTTCGAAAAGGAACATTTTCCTCACATTTAATGAGCACATCATAGATGTTTATATGTGCCATCTGATCAACTTGAGTTCATGAGGAACCAAAATACCAAGCTTGCTTCTGTATTCTGGCTTCTTCAGATGGTCATGAATGCTTGAATAATGGATGTTCAGTGTTTCTGGAACCTCTCATGTTGTGTGGGTTTGAAGTCATCAGCCTTGTGGGGCCTCCCTGACCAACCAGCATGGTTGATATCAAAATGCTCAGCATAGAATCCCGTGATCCATCATTGGCACTGATATTCTTTGTAGAGCATTTTTGCTGTGAACTTTATGTAAATTTCACAAGCTTAATACGTGTTCTTCCCTATACAGAAGTAAAACAGAATTTGGTGAAAATGCATGGTTTGGTCTTCCACCTTTAAGCTGTAAAATCTCCAAAACTCCACCTAATCACTCAATTTTCTTTTTAGAACAAAGCTAGAACTGTCAGCTCTCAAATGATTTAGCAATAACATAGACACTGATAACTCTAGTACTTCCAAAAATGAAGTAACATAATGTGTATGATGGGTAAAAATGCATCATGACTTTTCCAACAACCTAATTATAAGTTAAATGTTTATCAGAAAATAGCAGCATAAGGTTGATTTATCATAAATGTCCCTAATCATCCTTCTCTCCCTTCAAGGCTGAAGAGGCCAAGATAAGAGTAACAAAGATTTGTAGGATCTTGTGGTGGACAAATTGCTAACCACTGGAGTTTTCTATGTCCCATTCCAGAACTCTGCAGTGGCACCTGGAAGTCTCCAATCATCAGTCCTTTTCATTCTGCGAATCCCTTTGTCTGGAGATAAAAGAGATTTAAGCCAGTCCCTCTGGCACAGATCTGTAAATTCATTCCTCTGAGAGGCTGAGGCAGAAGAATTGCAGATTTAAGCCCTGCCTGAGCAATTTAGCAACTTAATGAGACCCTGTCACAAAATTGAAAATAAAAATGGGCTGGGGACGTGGCTCAGTGTGAGGGCATGGGTTCAATCCCCCGTACCACACACATATACACACAAACCAAAGGGCTGTCACTGGCTAGTGTGGGTGTGGAAACTAAAAGCACACAAGTGTAGGATGAAATCTTTAGCTAGAAATAAAGGAGATATGGAAAAGACTTGAGCATGAGTAGCTGAAGGAGGACACCCTGATGAAGTCAGACTGGCTCGCCCACGGAGGCAGGAGGCAAGCTTGGAAGGACTAGCTGAGGTGGGCCAGGGTCTTGTTGGTGTTGCTCCAGAGGAGTCCTCGTGGCTGAGGGGCAGTTTTATTCCCATGAAATGATCTGGCAGCTTCAGGTATGCAGGTCTCTGCTTTTCACAGGAATCATGCAGTTAAGGTTCAGGACAATGGGCTGGAGACTTCTAAGTGTCACTCCGGGGGGGAGGGTGCGGAACTAATCTTTCTTTGCTGCAACAACTTGCCCTCAATTCACTGGGACCTCTTTGAGCAGTGGGTGATTTGACTTGGTTTTGGTAACATTATGTATGGCAAAGACTAGATTCCACATTCTAGAAAAATGCGAGGGCTGGAGGTGTATCCCGGAGGTTACGGCATTTGCCTCGCAGGCACAAAGCCCTGGATTCGATTCCCCAGTACCACCATATGAGCCAGGTGTGGTGGTGCACATGTGTAATCCCAGCACTTGGGAAGCTGAGGCAGGAAGATTGCTATATGTTTGAGGTCACCACAGGGCACATAGTGAATTCAATACCAACCTGGACTACAGTGTGAGACCCTGCCTCAACAACAGCAACAACAAAAGAGAGATAAATATGGGGGGGGGGGGGGGAGGAAAGAGAAATGGTTCAAGTGATGGGCAGAATGACATATAACCAATGCCCAGGATCCTCTATCAGCCCCTCTGACGTGGGCTCCCAACATGCTGCACTCACAAGGAAAATCGGCCCCAGACCCCTTTACTAGGAAGGCATTTCTCTCCCTGCACCCAAACATAAAAAGTTATTCTGTGTGACTGTTTAAAGCATTATGTGAACTTGAAGGGATTAGGAAACACCCAGTTAATCCGTACAGCAGAGCTTTGGGTTTGAGCGATTGATTTATGGGCCAGCCAATGAGGGAAGATGACCCACCCTCTATGTGGGTGGCCCAACCAATAGACTGACAGCAAACTAAATCCAAAAGAAGGAAGAGAGATCGTTACAGCTTCTTCCTCTGGGAGGGCTCGGGCCTTGGCCGTCGTCGGCATTGACTTGCTCCTGTTTTTGTGTCACTGATCTCCATGGCAGATTTTCTCCGGTCCTCCGCTCTTTGCCATTTCCCTTGGACATTGACTGTGGCACAGATTTGTACCAAGTATCCCACAGTCTTGAACCCATTGTCTTGGTTACTTTTTCGTGGCTGTGACTCAATACCCAACATCCACAACTTTGGGAGGAACGATGTAACTTACAGGTTCAGGAGGCCTCATTCCTTTCATGGGTGGGTGGCTGGAAAACGGTGGGATCACACGAGGGAAGATGATCCACCCTGTATGTGGCAGGGCTAGAGTCAGGTGTCCAGGAGGCAGAGATCCTCACAGCGTGGTGGAACAGAGAGAACTGGGAGGAAACACAGAACCAGCACCCGTTCTTCCAGGTCAAGCCCTAAGTCCCCTCCCCTTCCATCCAGGCCCCACCTCCAACACTACGCAGTATCCATTGGAACATGAGGCTTTTGGAGGTCACTCCAGATCCAAACCACCACACTGGTGTTCTTCTGTCTTACATCTGAGCAGCTACTGGACTCTCCAACTCTCATGCATGCAGGCAGGCATCTTGGACTCTGTCATTGCACTTGTAAACCATCCTAATAAATTTATATCTATCACACAGCATATGTACATACATACATACATACATGCATTTTTGTGACTATGACAAAATACCCAACGCACATAAATTAGAAGAGGAAAAGTTTGTTTTAGGCCACAGTTTCAGGAGGTCACAGTCCATTCATAGGCCGCGAGTCATGATAGAAGCACATGGCGGGGGTGGAGGTGGAGGCGGCTCCCTAGTGGCCTTGCAGACCGGAATCCAAGTCCCAGAAGGGAGGGAGGACACAGCATATGTCCTTTCAGGTCCTGTCCCCATGATCTGCTCTTTCCAGGTCCGGGCTCAGAGTTCTATCCCTTCCAAGTTTAGACCCCTAATAAACTATATGCCTGAAATCTGTGATCTACTGTACACCTATTTCTTAGCAGCAGAAGGTATTAACCCCCTAGACTGAGTCACATTCCAAACAGGTTTTTGGGAGACATTCCAGATTCAAATCGTAATGTTATTCCTTAGTCTAGTAACTATTCTCACAATATTTATGTTGTTTTAGATATCACAAGTAATATAGGACTGAGTTAAATTGCATGGGAATATGTATGTATGTTATATTCATCATTTTATGGAGCATACTTAAGCATCTGTGGATTTAGTGTCTTTGGGATCCTGGAACCAAACCGTCATGGACGTTGAGGACACTGAACGGACAAATGATGAGCTTAGCCCCGACTTAGCACAGAAACACTTCAGAGTTGCTTCATCTTGCAGAGTTAGCGGCCAACTCTGCCCACAAAACACAGCATCTGGGATGACTGTGCAGAGCTGTTTGTGCTCTGACACTGCACTTTCTCGACCCTCTCCACTTTCCAGTCCTCTCCTGCTGCACAGATACGCGAAGGACCTCGGCCGATTTCCCCAGAACCAAAGAACAGACAGCATGACAATAAAAATGATAGCCCCCTTGCTCAGCAAGAAACTGTTTACATATACAAAAGCATTTTCCCAATTTTGCCTTTGGGTTCAAGACACCATCATGACCCATCTCCACCTGAGGCTGTCCTGTTTCAGAGTAAAACGGGCCTGACCCTTGTCTCCAAGACTTTAGCGTGAGGATTCCTCTAGAAAGTTAGGGGAAGTAATTTTATCTTATTGTTTTTTATAGTGTGGAAATGATTTTAGAATTTCGGGCCGGTGGGATATTATGGGTTTACAGAGCAGAAGGCCTTAACCTAGGCTTTGTAAGTTGCAACTATGTGTCACTGGTTGGTTGCTGGTTGGTTCTTTAGTATTGCTGCTATGATGGATGAGTTCCTCTAGTATTTTCCTTCTTTATTAAAAGTTATTAATATTTTACAAAAAAATATTTTCACTAAGCAAGACTGCCTATATAGGTTTGTGCCATAGGCATAGTTGGTGCTCAGAATGCACATTTTTAAGTAGGGGAGAGTTGGTCATGAAATTGAGACAGAGGGCCCATTTTGTGAATGTATGTAAGGTTTCAGGAGAACGGTTTAGGAAGAAGGGAAAAAAGAACTTGTAGGACTTGAACCCAGAATGAAAAGGAGGTCAACTATGAGTTTTCCAATTTTTCCACGGTGTTTGGGAATTCAGGGCATCTGACCAACCCAGGACCATGCAGAGACACTGCCTGGAAAGACTGCTCCCTAGGAGGCCTGGTTCCTCTCTAGCCCTTTAGTCCTTGGCTCACAGCAAAGTGTTTCCTTGGGGAATATGGAGGTGGAAGTCACCATAGCATCTAAATCCATAGGAGGGACAAAACCAAAAAAATCACAGGGGCAAATTATCCAGGTGCATTTTTTTGGTAGCTATTCAAGGTCATATTGAGAGAGAGATCACCTACTTAACCAGTTTCTGTAACTGCAGGACCCTGGGGTCTGTGTTGCACCCCAATCAGACCACTCTACTAAATCATTTGATGTTGGGGCAGGAAGGTTGGGAAATGGCAACAATTGCAACTCCAAGCAGAATGTTAGCCTTTCTATGTGGAGAGACCCTGGGGCCCTCAGCTTCTAGCTCTTTCTCTTTTCCCTTCCTGTCCCCTTCCCTTTTCTTCACCCCCAAATACAGAACAGCTAAATCACAGCTGTTGTTAACTTGTCCTAAGTCTACCTGAGTGGGTGGATCGTGCCTTAATCCCCTCCAGCAGCTTGTCAAGGTATCCCTGTGACTACACAAATAAATATAGTATATCTACACCTTAAAATTACATATCACCAAGTACATTTTTGGCAACATATGTGAAAATTCAGCCTTGAGTTTAATAACAGCTTCATCTTTTTTATCCATTCTATAATGAATTAAAAAGATTCAACAAGGAAGTGCAGGAGTGCACAGGATTATCTTATTATCTTCATTAAATATTTCCTAAGAAAGCGATAATTATTACAGTCAAACTGTCAAAGCCAAAATGAGTCACAAGACAAATATTGTGGTTAAACTTCTTAGTTCTTCCAACATGACACTCGCCTACGAAACATAGGTTTCTTAGTTCTTCTAATTAGTGGGGGAGGGCTTGCTCAGGTGTGATAGAATTAGGATGCCCTTACCAAGGTTTTCCACTTAAGAAAATTTGCAAATTGTGGATAAAAGCTACTTATGGTAATGTAATGTCATTTTCTAAAAGAAAATTTTGAGAAATACTCCAGAAGATTAGCAGTTGCATAATTTGCAGTTGAGACATGCCATCCTGGAGTATTTATAAACATATTTAGGAGCATAAATGCCAGAGATATTTGCATATTCTGATTTTTAATTGATCTAGTGATTCCATGTGGAAACCTTTAGTTGAGGGGAAATGTTACTTCTCCCTCTTCTAGACAAGAAAAACTTCCTTAAAAAGTCTTCAGAGGCTGACTTACAAAAAAAAGTAATCACTGCCATTGCCTTTCCCAGCAACTTTTTCCAGCACAGTGAGTCACTTTCCTGCCAATTAAGTGTCCTTCTACACGTGACAGTGTCCATATCTCTGATGTCATAGCTCTCTCAGTGTCTCTTTGTCATCCACTCCTTTGATATCAAAGGTCCCAAACTAAGAATGGCAGTATAATTTGCAAGGCCCTGTGCAAAATAAATTCTTCTTCATAGAGGAAAGGGAAGTGAAGATACCACAAGATTATTCTAGTGGACACTCTTTTCTCTGCTGTACTAAATACCACAGATGTTGTACACTGGAGATGTAGATTGAATTATAGAAAGCTAAAATCATAAGATTACATACTATGTTACTGTTCAGCGGTCAGATATTTTCCTAATGATGCCTTAACAAAAGGTGCAGCAAAAGGTCAGGCAGGGGTCTTTGCAGGCAGGGGTCAGCCATGACATCCCCTCTGGATATTACATCAAACTTCCTTAATCTACTTTACCATCTTTTAGCTTTAAAGCCTCATGTCTCTATAGCTACCGCCTTAGCATGGAAATATTGCGAACTTTTTTTTGTGTGTGTATTGGAAGCTGTTTTTGCATTTTTTTCATGTGTATTTTATCCTTGCCATGACTACAGGAAGAAATTAAGTCAGTTGATACTGTATCTACCTGCCTGGCCAGCACCGCAAGACCTTGGGAAGTTGCAGGATTTACCAAAGTCACTGTATTGAGGCTAGAATGGGTTCTTACAGATTTCTTCTATGATTCTCTTTCACTAATGTGGGGTGTGGAATGAGGGTTTCCCACTGGGCACCTTGACAATATTTATCCATCAACTTGTTATTGCTGGAACCCATGCATGGCATATACAACTTCACACGGCATCAGGGATTTCAATTCACAGTCAGCTGACCCCGAGGCAGAAATACCACAGGGAAGTGCACGGTGGCGGGGAGCTGGTCACTTCCTGACCACCGGAAGCAGAAAGACTGAAGAGCCAAAGAGGAAGAGGCCAGGAATAGACACAGTCCCCAAGGTCAAAGCCCCATTGCCCACCCAGACACACCCAGACATGGTTTACTAAATTTCACTGTCTCGTTAGCCAATCCATCCGACAATCAGATTAACTATCACACAGTGCCCTATTGAGAGAGAAGTCAGAGGCCAGGCCTTGTTTGCAGAGTCAAGGTTGAGGTCAGACCTGTAGCAGCAGACTGCGTGTGGTCTCTTCCTACGTACTCAAGCAGTGGGATTTCTGTTCTCTGAGGCATTATATTCATGCTAGTGCTGGGCAGCTTTGTGACCATGTCCCTGATTGTGCTCGCATAAGGCCGTGGGTGCCAGTGAACCACCTGATGGGAGAAGTGTCAACAAATGAGGAAAGACAAAACCAAAGGAAGCCAGAAGAGGGAGATAAGTTGTTCCCATCTGTACTTAGCATCACAACAGGGGCAACGCCATGAGCTGAGTAGATTCAATTTGTTTTTTTGATAAATAATCGTTGCTCTTGTCATTGTGCAGCGGCGTCAGGTTCCCTTCATGTAGCCATTTCTGCCCCCAAAAACCCATTAGTCGTGCATGCATCTTCAATTATCTCAGCGTACTGTGAGGAAACAAAGTTATTCCAGTAGATGGAAATTCTCCTCTTCACTCTTCTAACAATTTAAGCAGAAGGATCAGACGCCTGAACACAAATACTTTTTTCATTTGTCTCATAAAATGCAGAGGAGAATATCCTGTGGATTTTCCCACAGGGCACGGGTGGTTGGGGTTAGAATTCATCTGTCCATTCATCGAGAAAACATCTGTAGAATACCTACGTGGCCAGGAGTTAGGATAAATCCTGGGTGCTTTTGTCCAAGGGTCCCAGCTACGGGGCGTAGGAGAGGAGACACAGTGAGAATGTTGCTAACCCACACCTACAGGAAGAGTGATATTTGTAACACTGTTGAGAGATTCCCTCTAGTGATAATAAACCCATCAAAGAGCTAAAAATGTTTAACACTTCATTAAAAAATTTGGGACTATTTTAAAATTATAGGAAAGACATAAGGGTAACACAAAGAACATTGTTCCTTAAACCTGGTCAGAATGATGTTGCTATGCTGATTCCTCATTTTCTCTGAATACTTTAAAAATGTGGCATTCAATCTAAATCATAAAAATGTAGGAAAAAATACATGCGGAGGGATAGCCCTAGCTGATGGTTTAAGTTGAAGAAAGATTGGAAGGTGGAGAACTATGGAGCAAGTGCAGGGATAGTAAAGTCAGGAAAAGGCAAGACGGATTATGTGTCATTTAAGACTGTTCTGGTTATAAATGAAAAGCCAATACTAACTAGCTAGACACAAAAAGAACCTGTTGTTTCACATAAATGATGTCAAGACCCTGTCTAGACTTTTTTTCTTGTCATTTTGTCATTTGGCTTCCAGTATGGCAGGGAGATCCAGCCTTTTGGTTTGCGTGGGCTTCATTGATTGAAGACTCTTGGACCACATACAAAATATATAATATAGTTAATACATATAAGTAACTTTCCTTTCTATGTTGTTTATTATAATACTGAAGTGAAAATAACACAGGCTCAAGTTAATAAGAAATCTTACATATCTGTTTAATAATAATGGACACCTGTCTTCATAGGCATACTTATATAGATAGGCTGAAATATCAATATTGACAGTCTGAATTTTATTCTCCAAAGCACTCAAATGCATGTGGTTTGCTGGATACAAGAACCTGGGTTGACCTTTGCTCTCTCTTGAAAGATCATGCTCCAGGCTCTCCTGGCCTTTAAAATTTGCATTGTGAAATTTGAATGGGTTTGTGTTGGCAGAATACTGTCTGTTTTTCTCTTGTCGCTTTTAATATTCTCTCCTTAAATTGTATTTCTGAGATTCTGATTATGATATGTCAGGCAAGTAAGAGTACCTACTCTTACCAGAGGATAGGTCATCCAGGCCAAAAAAAAAATAAAATAAGGAAATATCAAAGTTAATTTTTTCCATAAATCAAATGAACTTAATATATCTACAGAACATTTCATCTAGCAACTACAAAATATACACTTGCCTCAGCACCTTGTAGAAAGTTCAACAAAATAGATCATATTTTAGACTATAAAGCAAGCCTTAAAAATATAAAACATTTGAGATGATTTTTAAATCTAAACAGAGTCATAGTGGAGTGAAACTAGAAATCAGAATCAAGAGAACTACAGAAAATGTATAATGTGGAGTTTGAACAATTTTCATTTGAATGATCAGTGGAACACTTGGAAAAACCTAAAGGAAAAATTTATAAATTTTTAGAATCAAATGAAAATGAAAATACAACGTGCCAGAATCTCTGTGACAAAGCAAAGGTAGTTCTAAGAGGAACACTTATAGTTCTGAGTACCTACCTTTAAACAATATCAGATCTTAAATAAACAACTAGCAATGCATCACAAAACCCTAGGGGAAAAAAAAACCCAGAGCCAAACTGAACAGGAAGAAAAGAATAATAAAGATCAGAGCTGAAAATAATGTGATGGGGATTAGAGAATTATACACAGAATCAATGACACGAAGAGTCAATTCTTTACGAAGATAATCAAGATTGACAAACCCTTAGCCAAACTAAAAGAAGACCTGAATCAATATAATTAGAAGTGAAAGCAGAGATGTCAGAACAAATATCAGTGAAATCCAGAGGATTATTGGGAACTTTTCTAAGAAACTATATCCTAATAAATTGGAGAATCTAGAAGACAGGGATGAATGTCTAGACAATATGACCTAACAAAAGTGAACCAAGAGGATATAAAAACCTACAGAGATCAATAACCAAGCCATGAGATTAAAGCAGTAATAAAAATTCTTCCAACAAAGAAAGCTCAGGACCAGATGGGTTCACTGCTGAATTTTATTAGACTATTACAGAACACCAAAAATCCTCAAGCTATTTCTAGAAATCAAAAGGGAAGGAATATTTCTAAACTCATTGTATGAGGCCAATATCACCCTGATACAAGGATCAGACAAGAAAGCAACAAGAAAAAACTTAGAACAAAATTCTTAATAAGCATAGGGATAAAAGTCCTTAGCAAAATGCTAAAAACCGAGTCAACAAGAAATTAAGAAGATCATGTACCTTGATCAAGCTGGTTTTGTTCCAGTGATGCAAAGATTCTTTAATATACGCAAACTGATAAATGTAATGTATCACAAGTAGAACCAAGGATAAAAATCACATGATCATTTCAATTGATGCAGAAAAAGCCTTAGACAAAATTCGGCATTTCTTCTGATAAGAGCCCTTGAAAAACTAGGTATTGAAGGGTCAGACTTTAATATGACAAACCCACAGCCAATATCATTCTGAATGGGCAAAACCCAAAAAATTTCCTCTAAAAGCAGGAATGAGACAAGGGCATCAAATATAGTGCTTGGAATTTTAGCTACAGCAATTAGGCAAGATAAAGAAATAAGAGATACAAATAGTTAAGGAAGTTCTAATAATCTTTGAGAATTCAATGATTGTATACTTAGAAGACTTCAGGAACTCCACCAGAAGGCTTTCAGAGCTCATAAATAAAGTCAGCAAAGCAGCAGGATATAACATCAACATCAAAAAGTCAATAGCTGTTCTAATAAAAGTCTAGCTGAGAAATCAGAAAAACGATTCTACTCACAATATAAAACACCTAAGAATTTAACCAAAGAGATGAAAGAATTCTATAATGAAAAATTTAGAACACTGAAGAAAGAAATTGAAGAAGATAATAAAAGATGGACAGACCTCCCACGGTCATGAGTCTGAAGAGCATGACGTTGAGCAAAGCAGGCGGACTCAGAAAGATGAATGTTGCCTGTCGCCCTAATGTGCAGAAACTAAGAAAAAGATGACAAAGTAGAAAGGCTGATGTTAGATGAGAGAAAAGGAAAAAGGGGAAGAAAAGGCAGGGCCAGGGTGCATTCTTGGGGGCATGAATATAAACAAAATATATTCTATGCATTGATCTGTTCCTGGAAACATGTGGAAGGGAAGTCAGGAGGGTGAGATGAGATGTATGATGAAAGGGGAAAGATTAAATTACATTATGTGCATGTACAAATGTGGGGAAATGAACCCCATTACTCTGTATAATCAATACTCTCTAATAAAAGATGTAGGAGGAAAAGAGACCCAAAAGATTATGAAATTAAAAAATAAAAAGATTATACTTGGGTTGGGGGTATAGCTCAGCAATTAGAGTGTTTGCCTAGCGTGTGCAAGGCTCTGGGTTTGATTCTTCGGTACCATGTAAAAATTAATCAAGCGTGGTAGTGTATGCCTATAATCCTGGTACTCGGGAGGGTGAGGTGGGAGGATTGTTGTGAGTTTGAGGCCAGCCTGGGCTGTATAATGAGTTCAGGACCAGCTTGGACTACAGAGTGAGACACTGTCTCAAAGAATGTTATATATATTTTCATATAATATGTGTGTGTGTGTTGGAATATAAACATAATGTACCAGAAATGAGGCAAAATATATTCATTATAATGTGAATGAAATTATCCTATAAAAAGATGAATTTTTATACTTTGGCTACCAAAGAAAAATTCAACAGTACCTTGTCAGAGTTGTATAAGGAGATTCAGAAAGGTTAACAATTAAGAATGGCTAAATATATGCTATGGAGTATAATAAATTAATAGCATAAAAATAAATATAAAAGTGCAACAAGGTAACATGGTAAGATAGAATTCAAGCCTCAAGGAGTTTCAGATGGGGAGGAGGACTGACTGTATTGTCAAGTTGGCTAAAAACCAAGTGTGCTACACTCTAGCAGAAATTTGTCAGCATTTTGCCCTTGTCCAGAGACTGCCTGAAACCGAGATTAAGGGCAGTGGACTGCTTAGTGTGGTGGAGGAAATCTCAAAGTAGAATGTTGTTCAAACTGTTGCGTGGCTGCTGTTTTTGGCCTTTAGCCAGCTTTATGGCAAAAGACAGGATAAAATGGCAGAGAAGAATCACACAGAGGGTTTGCAGCGCCAAGCCAAGACCTGCAGTGGAGGGGCCAAAGAGCGCTGGGAAGCTAAAGAAATTAACATCAAAAAGCCAAATGCTTACCATCCACACCATAGAAAAGATGCCTGAAGGGCGTTTCCAAAGTCAGCAAGACTCCTCCCAGCACCAGCTCAAGGGTGAAGAAGTAAAAGGCTTTGCTCTAAGAAATGTATCCCAGGGCCAAAAGAAAAAGTGTCTCTTAGAGTTCAGCAGCCTGGAGTTCAACCATGTAAGAACTTGGAGACTGCTGCAGCATTTGTTTCCTGGATAGGTATCGTTCTGGCTGCGGCCCCACCACGTGATTCCACCATTTTCCTGCCACCCACCCATCAATGGAATGAGACCTTCTGACCTTAAGCTACAATCTTTCTTCCCGCAGTTGTGAATGTCAGGCGTTGAGTCACAGCAATGAGAAAGTAACTAAGACAGGTGTATCATCTTAAAGGGCACACAGGACATTAAAAACGTTTAACAAATCTTATGCCACAAAGATCTCAGTGAATTTTATGAAACTTAAATAATACAAACAGAATTCTTTGTCTTCAGTAAGTCAGAAAAAGTGCCATTAATGATTGTTTTAACTGGAGCTTGACAAGTGGCTTATAAAATTTGTTTACAACCACAAGTGAGGAAGACTGAGTAGGTGAATTTGGAAGGAGACAAGCAACAGCTGTGGGGAAAGAGGTTAGGCATATTAGAAATTCTCAAAAATTAAAATCTCATACATCCTTCGTAACAAACACAGTGTGGGACTGATGTCCGCATCAACAGACTGAGCAGTGGAACAGAACAGAAAAGTCTGGGAAGAGACGCAACTGCGTCATCTTGTGCACACTTGTTCTCAGTGAGATTGCAAAGCAGTGGGGGAACAGCAGGGCCACGCCTAGCCGGCGGCCAGAGGAGCCTGCTCAGGCCCCGAGCGCCGGCTTGGTTGCCATGCCCTCAAATTCCTGCTCTTCTCAGAATGCAAACTTAGTTGGAAGTAAGGTTGTTGCAGATAAAAGTATTCTAGATCAGGTTATACTGGGGCTAAGGGATCCTTCTAATCTCATAGAACCGATGTTTTCGTCAGAAAAGGAGAAGGAACAGAGTCACACAGGAAGAAGCCCACGAGGCAGACGGAGGCAGGAATCTGGGTGATAGCTATAATTAAATGTTGAGCTGAGAGAGAGGGATGAAACAGCTTCCCCCCGGAAGCTCTACAGAAAACATGGCCTGCCAACAATTTGATTTAAACTTCTAGTATCCAGAATGGTGAAAGAGCACATCTTTGTGGTTGTAAGCTATCCAGTTTGTGCTGCTTTGTTAGGACAGCTCAAGGAGACACGGTGTGGAGGATGAGGGACTGCCGGATGAGAGTGGTGATGCTGCCACAGCAGGATGGCCCCGTGGGGCTCAGGCATCAGGGACAAAAATATTCTGGCCGTGATCTCTGTATCTTATCAGTTCTTTATGGTGGTCATCCTAGTGACAGAGCCACGGTGTGCTGGGGTATGCTGCTAGTTCAAACTGAGATGGGGTAAGTCCAACTTACGTATCAGGTTGTGAAGACGTAATGTGAAAAACAATGATAAAATATTTCATTAAGCATTTTTACAATATTGATTTTGTTTCGCTATGCTAATATTTTAGATGTAGGGGGTTGAATACGATTGTGAAAACCTATTTCTCTTTACTTTCTAAACTGTGACTGTGAGAATATTTTCAGTTGTACACGTAGTTCACGTCCGTGGCTTGTGTGTTGATTCTGTTGAGCTGTCCTGCTGATCAAGCCGAAACGCAAGCCGGTTTGTGGCCGTGGTCCTCTAGGACACCGTCCAGGGCTCAGGGCGGGGGTGGGGAGAAGTGAGGACCGTGGACCTGCAGGGACACAGGGGAAGGACCTGCCTGAACACCTTCTGCGTGCCAGGAAGAAGCCTAGAGGTCTGACCAAAGCGGTCTGGTGTAAGGGACGCGTCAGAGGCAGAACGGGTGAAAGAGGGCAGGCGCCGTGGCTGTGGATCGGCGGCTCCGTTTCTGGAAACGGGAATTGCTGCTGCAGGAGTGGGTTTGGTCTGGGCAGAATGAAGACGTTTTCCATTTTGGAAATGGTGAGTTAGTTTGTGGACGTGGCTGAATACACAGGACCAGAAATGAAAAAATCGTGCACCAGAGATTTTGGTTCGGGAATCATCGGTGTATGTTACAAATCATTGTTACTTAAATATTTTCACACTAGCTATTTGGGGTATGCATGTTGGGGCTCGAAGCTGGCCAACTTTTCACTTGCAGATTTAACAACCCCAAAATCTCACTGTTCAAAGACACACTGAAGGGATTATTTATATAACAACCAAATAATATATGTGGCGTATTTGTCATTATATAATTATCTATAATAGTGTCTCACAAATCTTAACAATAGGAGTCTGAAGGATTCATGTTTGTGCCATTACAGTTGTGCTAAATGTAGGCACTGGAAAATTATGAGCCCAAAAATGCTATGGATGCTAATAGGCATCTCATTATATAACAAACCAAATAGCTCACAAGAAATTAAAGTGATAATGATGAAGTCAAACTAATAAAGATTTCTAATTAAAATGGAATAATGGCAGCAAACCCAAACCACAACAACTCAAGGCCAAGCTGACGGTGCATTAATGACAAAGCATTGTCCCAGAAAATTCCAAGTGATTATTTGCACAGGAAGTAGAGGAGATACTGTCAAGCAGAATACCGAGCAAAGCCCTCAGTAAATTCTAATGCTGGCTTGACTTCTGCTTAAGAACTCCAAATTTAGAAACACATTTCATGGGTAAATCTTAGTCTTATAAAAGACTTTGGAAATGCATGTCATTTGTCTGTTAGAAAAGAAAGTGCTTTGTACAAAAAAATATTTGCATAAAAGTATTTTCAGCCTCCCAGTCTTTTTCCAAGGGAAACTCTGATATTTCCTTTTGCTGTGTCGATTTGTGTAATGAGTGAAGAAGGAAAGGGAAGAGAGGTAGACTGAGTTATTTATGAAAACGGAAGAGATGATTGTGCAGAAAAGAAGGGTCCCTCACGCCAACGAGGCTAGAAGTTCTGCAGAGGGAGGAAAGAAGACATGCTCAGGAAACCCTAGTGACAGGGAGCCTGGGGTAGCTTCCTTGACAAGTGGGGCTTGAGGGGAATTTGGTCATCTTAAGGAGTGCTGTGCCATTCCATTTTTGCCCCTGGCTTAGAAGACTTCACCGTAAACCTAAAAGGCTTTTCAGGTATTGGGTGTTGGTCCTGTTTTTCTGTTGCATTTTTGCTGGGATAACTGGGAGGATACATGGTAGTACCATCTTGAGCAATTTTTCTGAAGACAAGAGTTGGTTGTATACAGGTGGTCTCTCTGACAGAGGTGATGGGCTCTATCCGGGTGAGGATATGGCCTATGGATCCTCCATCTGTGGCCTTTGAGGACCAAAATTAATGGCTTTTCAGAGACTTTACCTTCACCAAGATCACAGTCCTCTTGACAAGGTGCTCAAAGTACCTTAGTGACTAATTTCTAATATTTTTTTCACTGATTTGAATAAGGGGAATACATTTAGGACTGAGAATGTATCTTCAGGGTATACCCTTCTGTGAGCCCCAGGTTCTTTCTGCTGTGCTTTCTCTGGAGAGAAAGATGTGGAACCTTTGTAGGGCAGCGTGTGTGTAGATGGGGTGATGATACGTTGATTAAGCAGGATATGGTATGACAGCAGTTCTCAGACACCATTGAAAGTTGAGAAGGCCAAGAACTTTGGCTAATGTGAGTTATAGCTATTGAAATGCACCATATTAGAACTTATAATTGACATTTAAAATTGTATTAATTTAAAATAACAACAAAGCTGTCTCCTATTAACATAAATGACATACTGATGGAAACTACTTTCCAAAGAAATGATGAGCATTATTATATATATATATATATATATATATATATATATATATATATTTTCAAACCTCTTTGATATCTAACTTACTGGAAGATAGCTACAATCTAGCCTTAGGTAGGTAGCTGGAGAAAGGTGAACTGTTCTAATAATTATGAATTTAAAAAATCAAAACTGGACAGTAGTAATTTCCCAAGAATTAGTTACAACGTAGAATATAGAGTGATATCAATGAACTTCATTTTTTGTTATATTAAAATCCATTTTTTATCTTCTACTTTGACTGGATCTTTTGACCACTCAGGAGTCTTATACCGTCATACAGTGGCCACTTGGAAAATACTTGTTTCCAAAAGTTAGGCCGCTTTTACGAATGCTGACACATTTTGTTAGACACTATCAACAGTATTAGTTATTATCGGCACCAACCACATCAGAAAGTATTTGAATATTGGAAAGCTGTCCAGCTTATGGCAGCATGTACCCGTTTTTTGAAATCTAATTTTCACTTGAAAGCTTGAATTTTATCTTTGGCAACACATAACATCAATTGTTTTCCTTCAAGTGACAGGCTTACCTCATTTACTCTGGAGAAAGTGTCTGCCAATTACCCAAGTCTAAAAAAACCATAGCTTGTTAGAGCATCTTTCAGGTAGAAACAGTGGTCCCTGAAAAAACTGCTAATGTAGGCTACCAGTCAAATCAGTTTTTTTAAAATATAACAACTATTATAATACATAGCAGAAGTAATTTTCATGTTGTTTCCAAGGCTATTCATGAAGGATCTGAATACATTTGCACTCATAGGTAGAAATGAAGTTACAAATGAAATGACGTTGTTTTTTTGTTGTCTTGTCAAGAGCATTAATTGAACGAAACTAGCATTTTTTTGTTTGTATAAGGGAAAAGTGTGGGGTGCCCAGTGCAGGCGGATGCCTTAGCTTTCACTGGCCACTAGGCTTCTATGATTTGACTCACTATTGTGCAAATGTCAACATGGAGATAAAAACGCCAACAGCTCTGGAAATCCCACAGATTTCCTAAGACTGTCCATACCCCAGGTGTCCCCCGATCCTACTTGGGGAGCTTTCTGCTACAGTCAGCCCTCATTACTCGCAGATCCAATATCTGCAAAATCGCTTTCTTACTAAGACTTGTGTGTAACCCCAGATCAATGCTGAGTGCTCCTGAGGTCCTTGGCAGACAAGCGCCCACCTATGGGGTAGCTCAGCGCTGACTCCACCGCGCTGGCTCCTGGCTGAGGGCTAGTGTCGCCTTCTTGTCTCAGCCCTTGGACAGACAGACAGCACCCTTATTTCTTGTTAGGCTTTTATGCTCTAAAGTGACCGCTCCACAGTTAATCACATGCCATGTTTTTCATTTCTGTGCCTTGTGTTGGAGATATTGCTGTTTAAAATGGCGCTGACCCATAGCATGAAAGTGCTAGCTAGAGTTCCTAGGCACGAGGGGACCCGGGTATCCCCTACACAGAGGGTATGTTTGCTCTGCTTCACTGGAGCTGCAGCGGCTATGTTTAATGTTGATGAGTCAACAATATGTGTTACACATATAGCGTCTTTAAACAGAAATACGTATAAAACAAGGTTACGTGTCGATCAGTTGATGACGATGTTATGATCAGAGGCCTGTAGGAACTTAGTCCTGTATTTCCTCTAAGGACAATGATTCTATATTCGCTAATTCAGTGTTTGTAGGACCTTTGTAGAGAATAACTAGCATCACTAAAAAAATTAACCGTTTAAGGGAAAATAGCTCACGACGTCCATCCCTTCGTCAGGTAGGAGAGGCTCAGTTTGTGCTTCAGTAAGAACGAGCTCTGAGTCTGTGTGGCTCTGGGTGCTGAAGATTTAGTTTCTTGCTCTTGCTTCAAGTTTGTCCTGGGTATCAGAAACCCTTCTGTGTGCTTCCTTCTCTCTAAAACAGGGGCTGAAACATGGAACATTACCATGTACCTGGAATGTTACTAGCTTTGGTGGCAATAGAAGGCCAAGTGGCTTTCTGGCATTTAAAAGCGTTTCTCTACAAAGGACATCATTTCTGCTGACATTTTGTTGGGCAAAGTCAATCCCACAACCGCCGTGAATTTCTTCAGGACAAGCCTACTGGGGGATGAGGGCAAGAAATACTGGGTACATAGCATCAGGGATGGTTACACTTCCATGGCGTGGATCTGGGGTGCTTATCAGTTGAGGACACATCATTGTTTTATGTACTATCAATGATAAAATGGAACTCAAAAGTAGTGAAAACAGATGTTGCATTAGGAAAAGAAGTTCAGTGTGAACTAAATTCACCAGAATTTGTATACAGGTGATTGGACATTTTAGGGAGAGGAAGGGGGAGTAGAAGGGGTGGTTGGGGTCCTCAGAGAATGTGGGAGGTAAAAAAATTGTAGAGCATCAGTCATAATGCCTCACTAGGCCAGCTGTGTTCACTAGTTGGCAATTATTAGAGGTAACAACCTATGCTTCTACAGAAACTGGAATATATGGGTCTTACAAGTTCTTGGTTGGACTAAAGAGTAAATCCAAGTGGCAGCTTTGAGTTTTCTCAAGCAGGTTCCTACTGGGGAGCGTAGGGCTACCTTAGGGGTCTGACTTTGAGCTGTTAGAAACTCTTAGGATTGTTCCTATCTTCACAACCTAAGCTTGAGGCCAGGTCGAGGAGAGGTCTCAGAGGAGCTCGACTGGAGTTTGGTCATGGAAAGAAACTTTGTCAAAACCAATTAAGAAAGAAAAATTGCTGTTAATTAAACTATAATGTATCACCTATCATAAATCCCATCTTTAAGAGACTAAAATGTAAAAGTGCTAAAAGTTCAAACTGAAAAAGTGTAGAATATGATGAAAAATGTAAGTGGATATAAAATAATATAATTATTGTAATGTGTGTTCACAGCTTGCTCTTAATATCTTATTACTTCAAAATGTAAGAGTTATATCTACTAGTAATTGTTATTTTGAAATTACAGATTCACTATTAGTTACAAAAAGTACACAGAGAAGTCTATCCATGCTTTACCTAGTTTTCCGCAAAGGTAATGTCTCATATAATATTAGTGTAATATTACAGCTCTGGTATGATATTGGTACAATTGATAGAGCTAACTCAAATATCACCTGTTGACCTGTGCCTATTGTGTGTGTGTGTGTGTGTGTGTGTGTGTGTGTGTACATTTGATTAATGTGTGGGTTGCTGTACCTACTGCCCCAATCAAGACACAGACCATTGGTATGTTTTATGTGACACTACAATAAAATCTATTTACAAGGCTCATATAAAACACTTGACTGTTCCCACCTTAAAGATAAATTTGGTGGTCACATCGTTCATGATCTTGTTCCTTGCAATATTTTGGATCAACTCGAGCAAGTGGGGTTGTCTAAAGTAGACAACTGGAAAGTGACTTATGGAGAGTTTCTTTAAAAAGATCTATAAAGCTCTGTTAATTTTACAATGAGGAAGCAGCAGAAACTTTAGGAAATGAAAAATAAAAGAACATATAAGATTATTTATATCAGATTCTTCATATTTTCAGGTCTCATCTTAGAGTGTGGTTTTTAGGTCTGTATAATTTAAGAATGTCCATTATATATACATTTTAATAAGTCGAATAAGGATTCTAAGACAGTGCATAGGATTTTAGATATGGCTTGTTCTCTGCCAGACCTTGCCATGAGCTTTTATGCATTTTACCTTGTTTGTTTGGATAATACATCAGGTTTCCTCACCCTACTCTGTCCCACTTCACAGATACACAAACTGACTTACAAATTGTACAAAAAACAACTCTCCCCACATCACGTAACAAGCTGGTGGTAGAGCCACATCTCAGACACAGCTTCTTTGACTCCCAGGTCTGTGTTCTTCCCCTGGACAGTACTGTTTTTCCTCTTGCCTGGGCATTTCCCAATGAGTTTTCTGCAGTTTTGGACAGGAGGCCACCAAGTCTCGCAGATCTTCTTGGCTCATTTGCCAGGAGCTGACTCATGGTATAACTTAACAGGAGCCAGACCTGTCGGTCCTCCCATCCTTTTTAACGATCCCCTTACTGTCGCTTCTAGATTATCTTCCTCAAGGAGATGCCCATACGGCCGTGTGGACTGCTTTGTGTTCTGGAGCTATCCAGCCAAGGAGTACGCTAGTCCAAATTGCCTTGACTATCCATGGGGCGGATAGAAGCACATGGTGGTGCAGAGCTGAAAAGAGCAGCACCACCAGGGGGCACTGTAACCCTTATAGGACTGTTAACCTAGAGGACAAATGGCCCCATCTACTTCCCACCAGAGCAAGGTGATTTTACTGAAATTTACTTTCCCTTTTGGCCCAGACACTGCCTTCTGAGGATAAATTACAGCGGTTGCTGCGTGTTATGGAATCCTTATGTGCTCTTCTGGCATATTACAGTTGAAAGAAAACGAGCTACTTGAAGGCATTTCCCTCTTCCATCCAGCAGTGACGGATGAGGATCGTTGAGGCTCCCTTTCTCAAAGCACAAACATATTCAGTTATTCTCTTTAGAACCCGCCATTCAATTGATTCTGACACTAAAATATAATAAGTAGTGTCAGAGAAAGGTCAGCAGATTGCTTGGAATTGCAAGCAAAATCCTGTGCCTCCCGGCCCTTGATGTTAGTTAAATGCAGTGTTTGGGTGCCAGTCAGCAGCTCAATCCACTAGAAGGGGAGCGATGGCTCTGGATGTGGAAAGTGAAAGATTTCATTGTGTAATGGAAACTTTTCGTATCCCTGGCATTGGACTGCCCAAAGGTAACAGGCTTTAAATTCTTCCGACCAAGTAGAGATGCTGTGGTTGAAAAACATAAAGTGATGTGAACATCATACAGCGTGAATGTGGATTGAATTTTGAAGCACAGACGGAAGATTTGTGTGTGGGTGAAATGAATGGATAGGATAGAAACTGACACACTTCTAATGCATGTTGATATATAATTTTAATCATTTTAAACAAAACCGTCTACTGTGTGTCCACTACTGTGTCTTCTCTAGCAGGGTGGTGTGGGTGTCCTCCCACGGGGAAGGGACCCTCACCTAGCTTCTTCTGACTATCACATAGAGCTCCATAGCACAGCAGTCTCAGAGTTCACTGGGCAATTTTTGTCAGTGGGTATTTGGGAGGTGTCCACATTCTTGCCATTCCAAGACTGGTAGACACATTCTCAAGAATACCCGTGATGGTCTGGAGTTGCCAGATGGAAGGGTCTATGCTGAACTATTTCTCGGTATTATTAGGATGGTACCAACTTATTTTAATTAGGGAATTTGGAAAAAAGAAAACTTGGTGCCGGAGGCACCCCCTCTGAATTTCCTCATTTGACAAGTCTTTGTGTTCTCTTCTTTCATTATTAGTGCTCATTAATTTTTACAAAATACGGGGTTTCAATGTGTATAAGATATTGATCATACCTACGTATTACCTCTCCTTACCCACCCTCCTCCCCTCATTAATCCCTTTCTTTTGCCTGACAATATTGTTTCTTTTATACCTGTACCATATAGCCATTGGCTATTTGTACTACTTCTTTTGAGTGTATATTCAATTAGCTTTCCCACTCATGGGTTGGGCTACTTGAGTTTTTGGTGTTAGTTTTTTTGAGTTCTTTATATATATTTTAGCTGTTAAAATTTTGTTAGAAGAGTAGTCAGCAAAGATTTTCTCTTATTCTGTAGGCCCTTTCTTCACTCTGTCATTTGCTTCCCTTGCTGTGCAGAAATCTTTTAATGTTTGCTTGTTTGTTGATTCATTCTTGGTATTATTTCCTGCACTGTTGGAGTCCTACTCAGGAAGTCTTTGCCTGTGTCCACGGTTTGAAGTGTTCCCCAGTTTTTCTCATAACAGTTTTAAAGTTTCAGGTCTTATGAGGCATATGTTTAAATTTTTAAAAATATTGGAGTAAAGGATGCAGTTCCGTTGATGCCCCTCAAAATTCGCACCCTGACTTTGAACATCCCTATCTGGTTATTCTCGTCACTTTGTGACACAGTGTGGAAATCCTTCCTGAATGTCTGCAGTGGCACTGTCATGGCTGCCTCAGTGTCCTGAATCAACTCAAAATGTTTACCTTTCGTGGTCTATTTGACTTTAGGGGATATCCAAAAATGGCATGGTGCCAATTCAATAAATAGAGTGGATGAAGACACACCATAATGGGTTTTGTTGTTGTTGTTGGTGGATGGCACTCAGTGGTGGCATTCACTATATTTTTGATAACACTTAAAAAAAAAAACTCATGAAAGAGGACATCCAGAATTGCTTTAGAAAGCGTAAAGAATGGTGAGATAAATGTGTTGGAAGCAAGAGAGAGTATTTTGAGAGTGAACTGTGGCAATGTGTGTTAATTATAATGCATTTTTAAAAATTCAAATGTGTACTCTATGTTTTTGGATTAGCCTTGTATGTCGAGGTCTTTGATCCATTTTGAAATGATTTTTTGTACATGCATCTAGACAGAGGGCTCACACTGTCGACAGGGGATTCTTCAAGAATCATGGTCTTGAGCTATCATATCTAGGGAAGGAAATGATAGCGGGAGATAAGAGATTGGCTCTGTGATATAGTGCCAACATTTCCGAGCAACATCATATGCTTAAAGTCAATTCAGGACCTTCAAAGAGACTGAAGACACAAGAAGAAGGGTTAAGAATAGGACTGCTAGATTGGATACACAAGAAGACCTCAATTTATGTTGATCGAAGGAAGCACAAGCCACCAGCAAAGACACGCAAAGACTGAAAGCAAAGGGTAGAACAAAAAATTTTTCATGCTAACAGAACTAAGAAGGAAGCAGAAGTAGCTATATTAATATCTGATACAGCAGACTTTGTGACAAAATTAGGAAATGAGACAAGACCATGAGGTATTGATAAAGGGAATAATCCCCCAAGGAGGTATAACAATTGTGAATAAATATGCACCAAACATTGGAACACCCAACTTCACAAAGCAAACATTGCTCAGCATAACAGGACATACAGGTCTCAGCACAAGAGCAGGTGGCACCAGTACTGAGCTCTTCCCAATATATGAGTCATCCAGACAAAAATAATTTCCAACTAAGTAATATCAGAGATAAATGGTACAATAAGTCAAATGAACTTAACTGATAGCTGCAGAACATTCTATCCAACAACTGCAAAATATACATCCTTCTCAGCAGCGCATAGAAGGTTCTCCAAAAAGATCACATTTTAAACAAAATAAATTTTAACAGTTATAAAAATGAAATAATTTCTTGATTTCTGGTGGATTGAAACTAGAAACCAACAGCAAGAGAAACTACTGAAAACATACAACTAGGAGGAAGCTGAACAATTCACTTTAGAATTACCAGCGGGACGCTGTTGAAACACTGAAGAAAAAAAGAAAAAAAAAATCAGGGAAATAGAAGGAAGTTGCTGGACGTTGTAATATCTATCAATATCTATCAATAAAACCAATGTATTTAGAAAATAAAGATCCAGGAAAAACATCAAGAAAGTAGAACAATAATAAAAGGAACCCAGTATCTGCCTCAAAGAAATTCCAAGAAAATAAACTTGAGGAGAACATGGAGAAAAGTCATCAAAGATATAATTCACGAATAAGACTGAAGGGTACAAACCACTGTCATGAAATGCCCGACTAGAACAAAAACGCTGATGGAAGTACCCTGGGCATAAACCTTGCTAGGTGCTATATGTCTCGTTCTGTTCTAAGGGTGGGTTGTATGGTATCACTGGTTTGCACAGCAGCTTTGTATGGAAGGCTGTTTTTCTTTCACTTATGGTGGCTGCTGAGGTCAACTTATTTATTCAAGACTGCATGGCCAGAAATGCAGTCACCAGGCTTTAGACCGAGGTGATTTGATTAGCATCCCTTATGTCACCATGAGATATAAGAATATCGTGGGCCAAAAAAAAAAAAAAAAAAAGATCCAAAGGTTTGCGGAGAAAAAAGAGGGCACACAAAACGAATGTGAGCTGGACTGCCAGACAGTCCTGGAAACTGGAAGAGGACTTTGAAATTTCGGGGGATAGTCGTTTCCCATGTCCAAATTATATTTCAGCCCAATTTCCAGTCAAGTGCAAAAATACAATAAAGACAAATTCAAACGCACAAGCCCTCAAAATATTCAGTCTTTTTAGAAAGCTACCCGAGATTTATTCCAATTCAATGACAACTGAGAAAAAGAGGAAACTCAGAAAGCAGGATTCCTGCTCAGAAGAAAGGTGTTGAGAAGCCCTGGGTGGCAGCTAGCAGCAGCTGGGCTGGAGCATGTGGTGGGCTGCGATCCCACCCACAGGGGGACTTGGTGGTGCTGGGAAGCTGACGTATAGTAACAACTAAACAAACACCCTATGTCAAAGAAGAAAAGCACCTCTACGAGTACAAGGGAAGAGCAGGTAATGTTTAGAATAACTAGATTATGAAAGAACTATATCATTTTAGTAATACGGCAGAAATGCCAGAAGAGTTGAAAGGATTGGCTACTGAGGATGAGGATGGTGTTTGCAGAGGGCTGAGGCAAGGACTGCTGCTATTATAAGCCTTCAGTTTTTAAACACCGTCTTTATTAAGTTGATTCAGGGAACCATAGGAGCTTTTGCCTAAGAGACACATTTCTATCATTTTCGGAGGGACTAGAGGAGCCTCCGGCAGCCCAAGCTGCTGCCTTGTGTGATAGGCTTGGCTGTTTCCGTGCCACCCACCCCTTGGCCTGGCCGCTGGCCGCTGTCCCACATAGGTGAGCACGTCTCCTTTCCTTCGGTTCCTTATCGGCACGTGTGTGTGTGTGTGTGTGTGTGACCTGCTGCTCAGTGACTTGCCTGTGTCCCCTTCTCACCTGCCTGAGTTGCTGTGTGCCCAATCCTTTCATTGTAAGAACTGACTCTGCGGGGACGCAGCTGAGCTGGAGGTGGTGATTAGTTCCCTTTCCTGGGGTCCCTTTCGATACTGCAGAGCAGCTTCCTGCGAAATCACATCTTTAGAAAGCCCCAAGTAGCGGAACGGTATAAATCTCACTCTGTGAGGCTTGCTTTGCAGGCAAATGCCTTTGAGCCCAGTACTTTCAACAGGAGTTGTCCCAATTGGTCAGATGGCATGTGGCCCCTCTGTTCTGCTTCTTGGAACTTCTCCTGTAGCAAATTCAGCAGGGGATGAGAACAATATCATCCAGTCAGAGTACTGTGGGCAGGAAGTAGGACACAGCCCCAGCAGTTGACACTCTGGTTTTAGAGAGATGCTGCGAAGATCTGTGATCTCTTGCTATGCTGCTTAAGTGGTGATTGTCAACCCCGTAAAGAGGAACAGAGCTCTTGGAGCCCCAGATCAAGGTGGCCCTGTGTTCAAAAAAAAACAGCAGGCTTCCTACTTGTTGAGAGCGTGTGCGTAGAAGAGCAGCCCTGGGGAAGCCAGCCCGGAGTCTGTGGCTCTCCATCTGGAGATGTTTGTAGGTTAGGAGGCAGTACATTAATTTATTCTCCTTTCAGATCCTTCCTCAAAAACCCCAGGAAAATTTCAGACAGAGGCAGCTTTGATAGACTTTTGAAAACATTATGCCATTCCTTTAATAATTATATTCCAGCCAACTATCCCATGTGGCCACACTTTCAGTTTAGGAAGTGTCATGTGTAGGAGTCACCATGAAAAAGAAATCTCTAGGCTGGTAATTGGAACTCAGAGCCTCTGACATTGCAACAGTGGGGCAATGACAGGCCAGGGACTGACACACCTGTCGCTCTGGCTCCTTGAGAGACACTAGGATCGTGCAGCTGAGGTCTGTTTCTGAGTACAGCAGGGGCCCAAAAAATAATGGTAACATGTAACAACAAAGCACAGCCAAAGGGTTTGTAAAAATATATTTCAAATTAACTTTTGTTGCAATCATGACTAGTATCACCGGTTTAATGTTTGTATTAGTAGCTGATTATATCTCCTCGGAAAGTTTTTTGCACCTAACGTTGTTTTTGAGCCATGATCTTCCAGAGTCATAGATGCGGTTCCTTTTAAATTTAATCTTCACCTGGATGTGTTTTGGAGCAGTTCACTGTCATTTTCCTCAGACTTGCTCATATATTCCGAGCCATTTTAAAGATGCTAGACTTGGAGTACGACTGAGGGAAGTCATTTCAGCTTGCTAAAATTAGTCCAGTTCTGTTTTGAAGCATTGTCAGGGAATTTGCATGTGGATGAAATAGACAGGTGGGGATGATAATCAAGGTAAAATATTGGATCCTTTGCAATGAAGTCTGCAAAGGAGAAGATGGAGATTTGTCAGTGGAAAGCCTGGTAAAGGCTCATACTATGGAGTTTTCTTTTTTAAATTCTTGTTTTATTTTTAATTGATCACAAGTATGGAGTGTTTCTAAGGCTCTGATGACATCACAGACCGCAGCATGAGTGAGGTTTACCCCCTACCTCGAAAGCATCACCCAATTATTGAGTGTCTCCCAGGGCTTCCCGTGGGCTACCTCATCAGCAACAGTGCAATACTTGTTAGCATTTAGATTTGAGTGCTTTCCGCTTACCCCAGCCCTGATGAGAAGTCTGGAGATGCAGCTGGAATGTGTATTTAGAGAAATCATCCATGTGATTCTCATGCACTTGAAGGTTTGGTAATCTGTGAATATTTCCTCGGTTCTCAAACACTGTGATACTTTATAAGAATAATTTCAAAAACAGCTACAAAAGACTGGAGTGTAGCTCAGTGACAGAATGCTTGCCTGGCATGCATATGGTCCTGGGTTCCATCCTCAGGACTGAAAAAAAAGTCACACAAGTCTGAGGCCTTCAGGAAGTTCCAGTTTAGTGGACAGTGCTACAGGGTCAGTAAGCCACTAACTGCTAAATGATTTGAACCCTCAAGCCGCTTAAATGACTAAACGCATCTATTTGTCTCTAGTAAGTGCTTCATTTTGGCTTCACCTCAAATGACATCAAATGAGTTATTTAATCTACTTCAAACCCAATTGTGTTTTCCTCATTAAAGAAAGCACCAGTGGAAAGAGCTGAATTTTAATCCTCACCTTCATTTGATATGAAGACCAAGGACAAGAAGGTCACTTTACAGCACGAACATTTCGCTAATGTGTAGATCATTTAAATATCTTTGAAAACTCATTGCAACCTTTCAGAAAAAAACAAAAACGAAACGAAACGAAACAAAAACCCTCAAGTGCACCTAGAAGGAAAGAGCAGATAAAATCTGAATCTGGGACAAATGATCTGAAAAATGTCAGGATGATGGGAAGGGCTCCGGGGGCTGCGGCATTTGTTCTTGTGCCTTAGTCCTCGTGTCTCCCTTTGCGTCCCTCAGAACCAGGAAGATTTTAGAGGATAGAAACTTTGAAGGGAGGAGAAAGGCAGATGTGAGGAGAGGAAAGAAGCAAGTTGTGAGAAAAAGAGGTCAATGCTTGTATGGGACACAGTTGTCATTCCTCCAAGAGTGAAAGGGAGTTACATCACCAAAGCACCAGCACCCCACCGCCCTGCCTGCGTCTCCTGAGCACGCGTGGCAGGAGTCCCCTCTCCTGCTGACTTCGCGGATGCTGGGCTGCTCTGTACTAGATCAGAACCAGCTGAGCGGAAATCCTTTGCTGACGGTGAGATAGGAGTCCTGTTCGTGGAATCCAAGCTCACAAGCCAGCTTCCACAGGTTCAGTTAACCACCGAATAACCATGAGGATTGCCCCTTCGTAAGCCGACTTCCGTGCTTCCGTTTGGTAGATTCCTGCCTGCTCATTTTATCTATGTATTCATTTCCCTAAAGAATACCACGTATCTGAAAGCCGACCAGGCGCGAGCATGCTTGCGCTGAGATCATGGGAGGGGCGATCCCGGTATGGACGGAGGGATTCACATGTTGCCCTCTTCTCCTTTTTTAAAAAGCAGGTTATTTAGCCCAAGTTGCAGGAAAATGTATGTAATTAGTTATAACAATCTAAGTCACAATTATTTTTAATAACATATCTATGCAACAAAAGTGTGTGTTTAGCAAATAAACACTAGTCATAATTGCTTTTGCTGAAATTTGTCATAACAGTTTTATAAAGTACATTATTAGCCTTCACAACAGCCTGTGAGGTGATTATTATTCTTTCTTTACAGATGGAAAAATGAGTACAAGAGCGGTCACATGACTTGCTCTAAGTCACCTAGCTCGTTGTTTGCAGAAGTGATCTTATGAGACGAATCCTAAGACTTTCTCTGTCATATCTATCACATTTCTAGAAAAAAAATTATTGAGAATAATATAAAAGTTGTTATTTTATGAACTTATTGTGGCTTACACAGTGTGTATATGAAAACTTGAAAATGTAGTGACAAATACGTCTCTTTCAAACATGTATCATTGATTTTTTTCATGACATCTACTGCCTAATGCTGAGAACACCCAGAGAAAAATTCAAGTCAGAAGAAAGACTTTGTCTTAGTTACTTTTTCATTGCTGTAACGCAATACCTGACATATACAAATTAGGGGAGGAAAAGTTTATTTTAGCTCACAGTTTTAGAATGTCAGTCTGTCCATGGGTGGCTAGTAATAGAGGCAGCACAGGATGGAGGGAGAGGTGGAGGCATTGCAAACAAGCCCAGTCAAGTTCCCACAGAAAGGAAGGAAGCAGCGTATGTCCTTTCAGGTCCATCCCAGTGATCTGCCCCTTCTGGGCCCAGCCTCAGTGACCCTCCTGTTGCAGGCTTAAGCTGCTATCACCTGCCTGTAATCCAAGCCACACACCTGCAATCTATGATCTGCCACAGGCCTGTCTCTCAACACACACTCCTGTAATCCATCACACACCCATAATCCACCTCTCCAGACCAGGCCCCAATCTCCTAGCAGAACAGGTTCCATAGATAATCCATAACATCCAAGTGCGTGAGGCTTTTAGGGGACATTCCAGGTCTGAACCACAGCGGACCTATACATTTTTGAATACCACACAATTGAGATATCTACCTAATTGAGGGAAAACATATAATGAAGTGTGCCTGATCTTTTTTTTTCCCTTTTGTAATGAGTCATCACGATTCCTTAAAATAGAAGATAGATGTCTCTTAATTGAGTGTGTAGATAATGATGTGTGTAATAGGGTACCATCAGGATCTCAGGACACATAATCAGTTTGATTTCCCAAGGAGAAAAGTAGCCCATTGTCTACGTTTAGCTTTATCCATTTCCCATGCTTTAGACTTAGCTGGTCAGAGAGGCATTTCCAAATTGATGGTCTTGTTCCCTGAACTGGGATTCAGTGTGGTGGTCACTTTATCCACACTAAGTCTGAGCAGTGAGTCCCGGTGAGGAGGAGCCTTGGCACCCAATACTCAGGCTCCCTGTTGACCGGCTGCCTGCCTGTTGACCATGGCTGGAGTCCAGGCCTTATGAGCACAGCACTTCCTAAGGGAAGCTCTTGCTTCTATTCCCAAGTTCTGTTCCAAGTTTCAGCTCATGCCACTGCAGTCTGTAGGTCCTGTTTGTATCATGACTTGTTCATCCTCTTGTTCCCAGGTGTCAGGCAGCTCTGCCCCTTCTCTTCCTTGACCGTCAAGCTCCCATGTTCCTCACCTACCTGGGGGGCTGGAAGTTTCACCTTCACTTTAGATTCTGCCTTGCCGTGTTCCTCCATTGCTTCTGATCTCGGGCTTGCGTTGCCTCTCACAGCCATCATTCTAGAGCATCTTCGAACTCTATCTGTCTACCAGGAGGTTTCTAGGCACTAAAGACGTTGGTGTGAATCAACTGATCTCCCTTCGTGGGGCTCACAAGCCAGTGACTTTTCACTTTCACTTGTACATCATTGAAATGCTTAAAAGCCAAAGCAATGTATGCCCATTCTTTTAAAAATCACGTTCTGAAAGAACATAAAATTAAGTGTGAAATCCAGCTGTATTCTTTTAGACATTTTTGTTAATGCATTTATTTATTTTATTTTGTTCTTTGTAGCCCAGGCTCATTCTGAGCTCACTCTGTAGCCCAGGATAGCCTTCACTCATGGGAATCCTCCTGCGTCAGCCTCCCAAGTGCTGGAATTACAGGCGTGCACCACCAGGTCCAGATTTATATGCTACTGGGGAATTGAACCCTGGGTGCTGAGCTTGCAAGGCAAGCGTTTTAACTGCTATGCTATTCCTCCAGCCCTAACACTCTTATTTGCCTGCTAGTTTTATCTGTTTTCTCCAAAATCATTCTTCCTATTAGTATGCACCCATGGTGCATAGCATTCGCGCTCAGCCTGGGGAGTTGCTGCACATGCAGATTGCTTCTAAACCACTTGTACTTCCTCTTCTCCTTCCTGTCCCCCTTTCCTCAGACTCCTTTCCCGTCCCCACAAAGCCTAGCACCCTGTTTCCTGTCCTCTCTCCTTTATTCTGTATGCATTATTGTGTGACATTTGGCAAATTGCTCTGTAAATCTCGGATATCCCCGCGTGTCAGCGTATATGGACACACCTATTTTGCTTCATTTACTGGGTACCATTTCAATATATTAAATGCTTACTGAAAAATCAATGCATGCGTGGAGTCACCCATCAAATGTGTTTATTCATTCATTTAACAAGTATTTATTGAGTCCCTTCAACATGCTAAGCACTTTTCTTGGTGCTAGCATTAAAGAAGTAATCAAAGTAAAGTTCTTGTGTTTATGGAGCTGATGTTCTGTAAGGGAGAAAAGGGCAATAAACAGTTACCTCATTAAATGCGTCGTATGTGGAATAGAGGACGGGGTGCAGGGGCCATGCACAGAGGGGCACACAGCCATTATCTTGTTGCGTGTGGTCTGGGAGGGCACCTCAGAGGGAGGGGGTCGGTAACATTGAGCAGAGACACCAAGGAACAAGCAGGTAAATGGACTAATCAGGGAAGATTCTTCCGAGCAAAGCAGTAGTGAGCTGACAAATGACGAACACCCAGCTCTCTGCGAGGAGAAGGCCTATATTTGAAAAATTTGCCAAATTCTGTGGTGCAAGCATGCTTACCATGATTTCAAGCCACCAAAGACCACCAGATTACAGCAGGAGAGAAATGCTCGCGATGTTCTCTGAGGACCAGACAGAGCGGGTGAGGACCACCTCCAGCATCCGATGGGGGCAGGGGACATACATGATGTGATCCAGCGACAGCCAGGAGAGCCACGTGGCAGGAGCAAGCCGACTGAGGAAAGGCCATAGGAGACTGAGCTGCAGGGCTGCCGAGGGCTAAGTGAGCTGGGTCTCATGAGAGCCAGCGTTAGTGGATTCTACTTATGTGAGGTGTTAAAGTCACACCCGGAGAGACAGGAAGCAGAGCCGTGCTTACAAGGGGCTGGTGCCAGGGGAAGGAGGAGGGGTGTTTAACGGGTACAGAGTTTCAGATTTGCAAAATGAAAATGTTCTAGAGGTGTGTTTCACAACACCACCACCTAACACCATTTAATGTGCTTAATGCCGCTGAGCTTACAAGCGGAAAAAATGGCAAACTTAATATTGTGCACTTAAAATCACATGTCAAAAACATCTTGGATCCAGATCTTATAGGACCCTGCAGACTAGTGTAAGAACTGGCAAAATGGAAAGAATTTGAAATACTTGCATTTCTGAAATGTTACAAAAAGGATAGAAGTGTGGATTGGTCTTTTTTTATTACTATGATGAAATACCTGAGGTAGATAATTTGTATAAAGAAAAAAGGTTCAGGAGGCTGAAAAGCATGAGGTTGGTATTAGCTTGGTTCTGGTGAAGACCTCATTGTGAATGGTATCATGGCAGGAGTGTAGGGGAAAGGGAGACATCACATAGTAGACCAGAAGCCAGATTGAGACACCAGGAACTAACGGCGTCCTACGAGAACTACAATGATTCCTCTGGGCATGTCCCCAATCACCTAAGGTCCCACGCCTTAAAAGTGCCACTACCTTTAAAATCAGTCACACAGAAGACCAAGCTCCCAGCACGTGGACTCTTGGAAAACACACCTAAAACATATTCAAGTCGCAGCATTGGGCAAAATAACTGAATCCAGTGGCCAGTAGGTTATGACAAAAACCAGCACAGGCCTGGATGCCTCTACTGCAGGTGTCAATGGTGTCAATGGGGTGGCGAGCAGCGAGTGGATTGGGATGAGCTATGGTAGTGGTTCTGAGAACCCACTGATGCATAAATGTAGGGTGGGAGAGGAAGAGGAGAGACAGGATTGACTCCAAGGCACCTGGGTCCGGCAAGGGGAAGGATGGTGGTGCCACGTAGCGGCATTATGAGCACCGCGGTAGAATGGCATTAAGGGAGGATATTGGGAACTCAGGTTTGGGTCTGTTGAGTTCAAGGTACCCCTTGCAAGCACATGCAGGTGGAGAGGATTAATGGGCAGCTGGAAACACAAGCGTGCATTCCGGGCAGGTATCTGGGACTAGAGTTATAAACGTGGACGTTATTGGCATGTGGATACTGCCCATGGTCAAGGAAGGCGTGCCTTTCTTTTCCGTCTTTGTCTTTTCTGGGGTTCAGAGAATGGAACCCAGGGCCTTTACACTGAGCTACGTCCCCAGCCCATCTTTAGTTCTGGTTTTCAGGCAAGATCTCAGTGAGTCTCAGAGTTGCTCAGGCTGCCCCTGAACTTGTAATCCTCTTCCTTCAATTTCCCAGAATGCCGGGGTTAGAAGCCTGCACCACCGGGCCCAACTTCTTCTGTTGTTAGCTCTTGTCTCTTACGACTTTAATCCCAAATCAAATAACACTAACAAAATTATTACAAGAGTGAAGTTCAAGTCACAACAAATTTTACGACAGGCGATACTTTTTTCTCTAAATCTGAATCATTAATGTTAACTTTCTAGGAAGAAAGGGGCATTTTTTTCCCTGTTTCATTTACTTGTTATCTAATTGATCATACAGTAAACTTTTTTTTTCCTTTAAGTGCAATGAAGTCCCAGCTCTCCCCTTACCTTTTCATCCTCTCTTTCGACTCAGAAATTACAGTATGTTTGAAGGTCACTGGGAATGAACTTGTAGAAAGAGAAGAAACAGATCATTGCTTAACCAGCCCCATTCTAGCCATGCATCAGTGAGCAACCTGTGTGATACCGCCTGGCTTCAGGTGTCTAGAGCTTTCTTCCCAGCTCTTTCTTCTCCATGCTGCTGCCCTTTGCTCTTCCTCGAGCCCAGCATGGTCACATCCCTGCTGTGTGCGACAGGACCGTCCATGGCCCTGATTCCAACCAAAGTGTCAGATCTTCGTTGGCCACCCGCTCTGGTCCTAATCTAACTTCCCATGGAATGGGGCCCCGGTTTATAACTGTGTCCCAAACAAGGCCAGGACTGTTGATGTTTTCAAAAACATGGACTACCTTCCACAAATCCCTGGTTCGTTTGTGTCCTAAGCATGTTTCAGTTTTCAGGAAGCCTCTTGGATGCGTCTTCGTGGGTCTCTTCTGAGGTTTCTCCCTATCCTATCCATCCTTGAACGTTGGGGTCTCCAAACGCCATACCCTGTGTTCTAAAACTTTCTCCGTGTGCCCCATGGCTTAACCACTTTTTACCTGAGCTCCAGGCTGCAGCCGTCCTCTCGGCCTCTCTTGGAAACGTTCACCTGGTCCTGAGCACGCCCAGCAGTGCAAGATGCTCACTGCACTTGTCTGTGTGAATGGCATTGTGCTCCCAACTCTTTGAATAATGTAATTCTCAAATGGTGTCAGAAGTACATGGTTTTTTAAATCTTACTTTGTTTTGAATTGAGGAGATCTTTCCGCAAAGTCAAATATTTGGCGAGCAGCAGCAGAAGGGAGAGCTGGGATGCAATGTGCATGGACAATTCTTTATTTTGTTGAGAATCAGAGATGGCACTTCAGGGCACTGTACCATGATCTATATCCTCAACTGTTATTTTGAGATAGTATCTCATGAAGCTAACCACACTGGGTAGCTCAAATTTTTAATCCTCCTGCCTCAGCCTCCCAAATAGCTGAGATTACGGGCATATACCCCTGTGCTCAATGAATATGTAAGTTATTTTATTATACTTCATTGTGTGTTTACGTAGGTGTGTACACACGCGTGCAAGTGTACACGTGCAATGAAGATTGAGTCCAAGGCTTCTGTACTGAATGACACCCCCAGCCCTTTTGTAAATTATTTTACTTTGAAATAGGGTCTCACTAAGTCTCTAAGTTGCACAGGCTGGGTTCCAACTTCTTTTTAGCTTTCATTTTGGGGCTCAAATCTACTTATTTATTTATTTGCTTGTTTGTTTGTTTATTTTTGTGGTGAAGTCTCTCTCTGCAGTCCAGGCTGATTGTGTACTCACTGGGGAATCAAACCCCAGGCCATGCCCTTGCTAGGCAAGTGCTGTAACTGCTGACCTATTTCTCCAGCTGGGCTCAAACTTAGGATCTTCCTGCCTCAGCTTCCCAGAGTGCTGGGATTACTATCATGTCTTGGCTGAATGGGAAGTTCTTTTCCCCAGGTCATACACATGACTGTCATAGACAGCCCTTCCCAACGAGTGAACGAGGAGCTGTACTGAGGGACTGTGCCTGAGAAGGGAGGGATATTTCATGAGAAGCAGCGCCCTTCCTAGGAATCAGTCCAGACGTGAGCCTTCCCTGGCACCCTGTGCTGGCCGGACCCATCTGTGGTGGAGGGAGCAGCCTGCTGTGGAGTTATGTGCAGAACCCACAGTGGAGGTTCTGAGATGCTAACAGCTCACATCGCAAAATGTGTCCTCGCAACCTTGCATAGATCACTGAGTGTTTGCTCCAACCCACACATTCCTGAGAATCGGAAGCTATTCAGAAGTAATTTCTTCGCCTCTCAGATAGAGCATCTTCATTTTGAGAGAATCAATAGCTTGAAAATGAATTTTAAAAGGGCTCTTTAGAAGTCAGTGCTACTTGGAGATTGGCGAGAGCCTCCCATATCCAACCCAGAGATAAATAAATACCATTGGCAACTCTCTCAGTATTTCATCCTCCCAGACTGCAAGTTATCAAACACTTAAATATTTAAAACCTCAAATTAACTTCGAGATAACACTGAAATGCACCAATGTCCTTTCTCTGATAAGAAGTGCAATGAATTATTTGAAATTAATGCCAAGTGTGCATGCTCTGAATGCATTAAGGAAGCGCCGCAATTTGTATGCCTGGTGGAGTCCGGGTTTGTTCTTGCTGAATCTAGGCGGACAGAGTGCTCGTTAAACGACGTTGGGAACAAAATAGGGCTGCGATTTCTAAATGCCGGCCATGAGGAGCAGGAGGGCTGCAGCTGAGTCCTGCCCGGCCCCTCTGGGAGGCCGCCAGCTGCCTTCCAGGTCTCGTGTTGAACAGTCTCAGACATTCCTACTCCGTGTCGTGAGTTTTCCAGTCCCGCCACAAGCTAGGTAGGATCTGGTTCTCAAAGCCAACCTGGGATGTAGGCAGGCGACGGATTACTAATTGTTTTGTTGTTGTTGTTGTTTACGATACTGGGGATTGAACCCAAGGTTTTTCTACTGAGTTACACCTCAGATTTCTTTTTTTCCCACTGTTTTTATTAATATACATATGTAATACATAGTGTTTACAATGAATTTGGGTATTTTGTGCACATAGGTATCATATCAACTTTACAATCCCTTCCCATTGTTGACCCTCCCACCCCCTCCCTATCCCTTCCCGTAACCCCAGCTATCACTTCATGTGGTTCTGTAGAATGTCTGTGTTCTGGGTTTTCCAAGTCAGAGAGACTATACAGTACTTAACATGTTAATCTTCTGCACCTAAATCATTTCACTTAAGTCACCACTCTAACTGAGCTTTCTGTTCCTCGAATGGGTCACAGTAGTTAAATCTTGATGCCTCTTCTCTGAATCCAACCAATCCCTTCATTGGGATATTGACCAAAAGTTTTTTCTATATTTTTCTTTATGTTGAGATAGGGTCTGGCTAAGTTGCCCAGGTTGGCCTCAAACTTGTGATGCTCCTGCCTCAGCCTCCTGATGTGTATGGGATTTTAGGCACATGTAACCATGCCTGGCACTCATTATCTTCTTAAAAGTCAGGGAATTGAGGCATAGAATAGTTAAGTGATTTACTAAAGCGGTGTGCTCTTGTGCCAGCTGGCTACGCTAGCACTCTGGCACATTTTAGACATCAATTTGATATAGCCTCTTAAAGCTAGAATATGTATAATCTTTGACCATGGAAGTATAGTTCTTTGTACTTCCATACTGACATACGTAAAGTCTTTCAATGAAAAGGAGAAAAGGGGCACCTTTTGCAAACAAATAGATGTAGCATTTATGCAATTTTAAAAACTATGTATTTTCGTGTGCAGAGAGAGAGATGTTTGTAAATGGTTAGTAAAAAGACTCAGAGCAATTTGGAGTCAGCAGACTGTCTCCGGGAGGGAAGGAGGATGGAAGAGGGAGCTTCCGGGGATTTCCCTGCATCTACACGATCATCGTTGCTAATAGTAGCTTCAGTGATTTGAGCATTTTAGTGGTAGCAGCATTGTGGCAATTTTCGGTTCTTGGATTGAGAAAGTGTTGCCACAGAAAACACGAAGAATTTTCAAGAACTATACTTTTCGCTGCTCTAAAATTCTTTCATGTTTCAAAACTGACCTAAGATGAGGGACATGCCTGGGTTTGGACATCCCAAAGTGTTTTATAAAACCCCGAGGTGATGCTCTGCAGACGTGAGATGGTGCGGACGGAGTCAGTCCTGACTCTCGCCCCAGCGCTTCTGTGTGGAAACATGCCCTGCAGACCCTACCCCCGTCTCCCCATCACCACATGGGCATGACGTGTTTCTGCCACTGAGATTTAAGGATTAAATGCTGGCCAGGTGGCGTCATTGCTTCTGCCCTGAGGGCTTGTCAGAGCACGGAAAGGAGTTTTCAGAAAGAGTATGTTGTCGCTTTCTTTCTTGAACTCAGAGAAGACTCTGACTACATCACCTAAAGAAAAAGGCTCCTTGACTCCCCTAGGTGAGAAATACTAGAAATATTTCCCAGATGTGCCCTGGCTGGCCCGGTACAGAAGCTGCTAAACATTGTAAAGCTCAGAGTGCGTTTATGAGGCCACATTTTCTTACCTGTTGAGTTCATCTAGAATATACATTACTTCTTCATATTTCCCTTAGAAAAACAGCTGGGCTCCAGCAGAGTTGGCTTGGTGATTGTGGAAACTGGAATTGTGTTCCAAAGGGCTGACCTGACAGCCTGGGATGGCATTACACCTGTGGCTTACACCACAGCATGTGTTTGGCACATGCTTGGCACATGCTTGGTGCTGAGACCTGGGTTAAGGGGCGCTGCTTCTGCTTCCCAGGAGTATGATCTCCTGTGAGAATTTTCAACCTCATCTCCATTGGCCTGAAGATAAAGACCTCAAAGGTCTGTGCTGTGTCTAGAGGTTCTGAGCAAAGCTTTGTATGCCTACCAGGGAACACGGGATGTCGTCCGTCTCCTTCACGGTGTCTCTGGATGACCTTGATGACAACTTAGCACCTTCCCTTTTCTCCCCCAGTACTTGGGATTTAACCCAGGGTCATCAGGCTGAGCTACACTCAACCCCTTTTTTTGAGACTAGGTCTTGCCAAATTGCCCAGGAAGGCTGAGTGTTGGTATTGTCACCACACCTGACTGGTATCTTTCCGTGTTTAAGTTCCCTTTATCAGCTTTGTAGTTTAGCTGAATCCTTGAAATAGCCACATAACAGCTCTTTTTTATTTTTATTTTTTTAGTTTTCATTCTGTTATTCGACACTGTTGCCAGTTGGCAAGGCGATTGGGCATTTCTACTTCCAGACCCTTGTGAATGCTCTTTGTCTGGTAGAAATTTTACCTCGGTCTCCTTTTAAGGGGATACTGAGACATCTTGAAAACAAAGTCATTCAAAATCACCTGGGGGAGCTTTGAACTCAGCAAGGGTATCTGGGTTTCATCCCTCCAAGGCATAGTTACAGTCCACATGGAAATGGCCCAGGAGTGGTAGGTTCTTTGGTAGCTCTGGGAGGGAGAGCCCTGAGCTATGAGAGAACCCGCATCTGGCTTGGGTGCACAGGGTCACTCTGAGATGGAAGAGGAGGTAGCCCACCTGCACCAGGGTCCCAGGAGATCCTGCAGGAAATCTGGGGCAAGAGAAGACTTGGCTTTGAACTGCCAGGTGATTCTGCCCAGATATGAAGAGCAGTGACAGACGCCACAGGTAACCAAGGTGGCACCCTCCAGACATGCCACCTGGAGAGCCAAGGGAGAAGGAGGCCTAGGTGGGGCAGGATATGGGGTTTGCTGAACAGCTGGCAGTGGGGTCCAGCCCAAGGGTTTATACTTAGCCCTCATCTTGATCATAATAAACATAATTATAGCAAACATAGTAATAGCACAGTGAGTGCTTACGTGCCAGCTGCTGAGCTAAGTGCTTTTTGAGCCATGTTCTATTTAAATAGTAGCCAACAGCGTGGCCTTTGCTGATGTTCCCTCTACCTCAGGATCCTCACCCTATCTCCTGGCGAGTCCTGTTAGCACACTCTCCCTTCCGGGGCCTTCTCATTGCCTCACTCCTGTCACCCTCGTCTTTCGCAGTGACCCCCTTAAGGGTTCTCCTACACTCTTCTGTTCCCCTCTCTTGTTCCCATCCATACACTGCACAGAAGTTAGTTCTTCAAAATACTTAAATCCGATTGCGCCACTCCCACCTGAAACGCAGGTCCTTAGTCTCCCTGTTCCCTATATTCTCTCTTCATTTTGCCTACTATAATCATGAACAGAATGTTTCTTGAGGACCTCCCTTCACCCTGTGTTTCACTCTTTCTTTAACCCACCTTTTCTTTATCTGTACTGGCATGAAGCTTTGTGTTTCTTTGTGATCTGTCTTTAGTAAGTTCCACAAAGACAGAGCTTTGTCTTAACCCACATGCTCTGTTCCCTGGTAAGCACTGAATATAAAAAGAACACACTCAGTAAGCTTATGTGGTGTGTACTGTTCTCTTTATTTTATGGCTGCTAAAAGTATGAGCTATCTTGTGATTTGCATTTGGCCAGATATCTTCGCGTAATTTCTCTCTCTCTCTCTCTCTCTCTCTCTCTCTCTCTCTCAGCATCTCTGTGATGGAGGCAGGAGAGCTGTCATGATTATTCTCTCCAGTTTATTAATAAGAGCACTGAATCCAGGGTTATTTTTCAAGGTGACCATGAAGTCACCATGTTGAATGTGGCATCATGCTCTCTTAAATGTGACATTAGCCTTGTGGTTTTAGGTTTATTTTGGTTTGCTCAATTTTATTTTTTCCTTGAAAAAATATTTTGAGCCAGGCCCAGTGGTACAGGCCTTTATTTTCTGTTTACTCATTTATTGTCTGCAGGTGTGTCATGTGCCACCGTGCCCAACCTGTGTGGTGCCGGGAAAGCGAACGCAAGGCCCCACACATGCCAGGCAAGTGCTCTCAATCACTGAGCTGTGCATCCAGCCTGTGCTCAATTTTATTACTAAAAGAGATCTTCGGGGGGGGGGGGGAGCTTACTTCTCAGATGTTGGCAAAGAGGACTTAGTTTACCAGCAAGTGGAATGGGCCCTAGAGCTCTCACTGGTACCAGTGGCAGCCAAAAGCGTCTTCTAGTCAGGGCAGCAGCTGGGAGAACTCCACGGAAAGCAGTTGTAAGGGTCTAGGGGCAGATGTGTGGGTGATGGTTAAGCAGCATAATAGGCTCCCCTTGTGGGCTGCCCATTATAGCTGGAGAGTTCGGTGAGTCAAATCGGATCTTTGTCACCCATTAACTTAGGGGGCAATGGAAGATTATCAAGTTCGTAGATAATTAAGTTGATCAAGCAGTCACCCATATTGTTTCTTTGAAGGCAGAAATAATACCAGTATCCCACGATTCACCTAAATCCACCCCTCAGCAATTATAGACAGGTGTTATTCTCACTCCCTGGAAAATCCCCACGCTCAGCCTCTGCTGTGCCTCCTGCCACTACAGCGGCCACCTGTTTCTGTTTGCCGGTGACCTGGAGATTTCTCAGAATGTGGAATTTTCAGTACTAAAGTAGTGAGAGTCCAGAGTAAACTGGGCTGGGCAGTCACCCTAGTGGTCGGTTGTCTTTCTGTTCTCATTTGTTGTTGTTGTTGTTGGTCCTGAACTCACTAGGTAATCCAGATGGCTTCAAACACATGGCAATCCTACCTCAGCCTCCCAAGTACTGCGATTACAAGCTTGCACCACCATGCCCAGCTTATGTGGTGCTGAGGAATCAAACTCGGTTTTGAGATTGCTGGGCAAGCATCTTAACAACTAAGCTATTATTTCAGCCTGTATTCTTTCTATTCATATTCTGGATGCCCCAGAAAGAATGAAATCTCCTCAGCTTCGGGGGTTTTGCATGTGATGTTCACTCCTCATGGAATGTTCCATTTCTCTCCATCCAGCGACTTCTTGCTTGACGTCTGGTCTTTAGCATCGTTCTCGCTTCCTTCCTATCCTATTTTCACCTCACTGTTCTGTTCTCAAGTAATTCTTTATAAGGACCTCAACGCCTATGTGCTCGGATATTGTTGAAATAAACAACGGGTCGAGTTGATAGATAAAAGATTGATAGTTTTTTGAAGGGGGAATAGCTCCTTTTTTACTGAAGCATAACGTGCAGAAACATGCACACGTGCATAAATACGCAATCCGAAGAATTTTCATAAAACTAGCGCATCCGTTAAGAAATAAAAGTACGCCAGAGCACAGGAAACCCCATGACACTCTGTTTTAGTTCTCTACTGATGCATAGAAACTGCGTCAAAACTTAGTGATTTAAAACAAATGCTACTCATTTATTTTCATGGCTTTGTGTGTCAGAAAAGTGGGCAGGACTCAGTTGAGTGGTCTCTCTGCTCTGTCTGGCATTGTTTGAGTCAATCAACCAACTGCATGGCGTTGGTCACGCTCCTGGCTGGTGAAGGATCCCATCCAGCATCTCCGTGCTTCTCTGCGTGTCCTCATTATTCAGCGCTCTAGGATGAGCTTCACATCAGCCTGGTGCTTAAGCTCTCCAGAGTGGCCAAGTGAAAGCTTCCAGGCAGGCCCTGGCAGGCTGGGCTCAGAGCTGGCACGGTGTACATTCTGTAGCTCTCTATAGGCACAGCGTGTGGCAAAGCCAGCGTGGGGACAGGGGTGGAAATGTGCACACAGGGGGTCACAAGTCTGACCATTGTGCTACCTTGAAACACCATCAATGAGTTTTGCCTGTTTTAGAAATGTATACAGCCACGTAATCTATGTTGTATCAGTCATCTTTTGATCACTCCCATAGTCAAACTTAGTGTCTCAAAACATCATTTCTTATCTCATAGCTTTAGGTGTTCAGGAATTCAGGAGCTGCTTCTGTGGGGGTCCCAGCTTGGAGTCTCTCATGGTGTTGTGACTAGAATGTAGGTCAAGACTGCGATCATTGAAAAGCTTGTTTGGGAGTGGTGGAACAGCTCTGAGAAGCTTCACTCACCTGGCTCGCGGCTGGAGGCCTCAGCTCCTTGCCGTGTGGTCCTCTCTGCAAGGCTGCTTGCAACAGGGCAGCAAGCTCGCCGTGGTGTGAACACCGCCAGGAAGTGGGGAGGGGAAATGGCCGAGCCCTTCGGGGTCCAGTCTTCAAGACCTTTTTACTTTTTGCTTCTTTTACTCCACATTGTTTCTGCAGGTTTTATTCATTTAAAAATAGTTACTATGTAAAATTAAACTTCCTAGTGACTTTTGCTGTGGCGTTCCATAAAGGCACACATCGGGCTTTGCTCGCGTCTTGTCCCTTCTGCCTTCTCTTGTCCTCCTTACTCGGCCTCTCATCCCGGTCCTCTTCCCACTCCCTCGTACTCCCTCTTTTACTTTGAAGCTATCTTTTTTTTTTAATAGTTTCAACACATGACTGCAAACACGCAGTGCCTTCTGCGTTTGGCTTACTTTGCTTCACACGATACCTTCGGTTTTCACTCACTTTCCTCCAGATAATGTGATTTCTCTTTACCTTATGTCTACATCATACTCCATCACGTACATATGCCACGTTTTCTTTATCCTTCCGTCTGCTGATAGACACTGAGGCTGACTTGGTAGCCCAGCCACGGTGGGCACTGGACGTGGATGTACAGGTGCCTCTGTTACTTGCTGTCTTCGTGTCCTATGGGTGTATCCCCGAGAGTGACACGTCACATGGTAGCTCCACTTTTAGCTTCTTGAGGAATCTTCATACGGTTTTCCAGAGTGGCTGATGAATTTTGAGTCCTATCAACAGTGTATAAGAGTTTTTCTCCACATCCTCTCCAGCATTTATTATATTTTATTTCATTTCATTTTTGTAATGATTCTGTCCGGAGCGAGATGGAATCTCAGTGTAGCTTCCTTTGCACTTTTCTCTGATGGCCAAAGGTGTCCAACCGTTTTTTCCTTGTTTATTTGCCATTTGCACTTCCTTTGAGAAAAGCCTGTGCAGCTTAATTACTGTCTGAATCCTCTAAGTACATTTTTGTTATTTCATTTTTTTTCTTCTGCTTCTTAGTCATTTGATTTTTCCTTTTGGTTTTCCTTGTACTTTTTGCATTTAAAGACGCACAGTGGTTTTGTGTTCTTGTAGATAGAACTCTATTCTGTTCTCTGGTGGAATTACAGAAGAGTGGCTGAATATTCCAATGTGATCAAGGTCTCTTCTGAGTTAATGGCTTATAATCTTGGTAGAGCTCAGCCTACTTTGATTGCTCTCTGACCTTCCAGGTTTGTTTGTTTTTCTTCATTGGCTAAATTCCAAGTGTATTTTGCAACGTGTCCTCACTCGGAAAGTCCTGAGTACAAATCTTTATTCCATGAGATGGTGCTTTTCAAAAGTTTCCCCTTATACTTTTTGCTTGCATTCTGCATAGCCCTGCAATCAACTAAAACTAAGATAAAAATATAATAACAAAAAAAGGGCTCATGTTCTTGAGAACTCTCAAATGTCCACCAGATCTTTGATATTTTTACACAGGTTTTCACTGAGCTTTACACAAAGTTTTCAGCCTCTTTCCTAATCCCAGAATTACAAAATGCTCCCAGTTTAAAAGGAGCCAGCGGCAATCAGTACTCCTCTCTAAAATTCTTATTAGAATATTTTCCCCCTAGGATCGTAATCCCACTAATTCTTATGCCTTGGCAGCTCTCTACTGTTTCCAAACAGGTGTTGTGGTAGGTGTAAAAACAAACCTTGAAAATCTCCAATTATTGAGAGAATAAATGACCAAGGTCCCTAGTTACTGAGATCTGCAATCCTTTGCATAGAGGCCAGTCTCACATGAGCTGTTCCCAGCCAGTAACTGAGGGTCTTAAGGTGTAAAGTGAACCCATTGCTGAGAAACAAAGGATTCCTCTATTAACCAACTCACCGTGGCTCCAAGGTCTCCTTATGACTTTTCCTGAACTTCCTTAGACGATACCAGACCAAGAACATTCTGTTCTCATTCTGTCTTCTTTATTGGCCATCAGATTTGCTTTAAGGTGCGATGATGTTTTCTTTTTTACCAATTCTTTTAATTCTGTCTCAGATTTTTCTAATAGTTATTATAAGTGCAATCTCGCTTTGGTATCTGCTTCTTGGAGGACCTGCCTTAACAGAGGCTATTTCTGCATTTTATCAGCTGTGGTACCTGTTTCCGATGGAAGGACTTGCCAGCCACCATTTATCTCAGCTTGTTCAGAAGTGCTCCGTAATTTTTTTGAATGACTATTGTCATTTCCCACCCCCTCCACTATTTTTCTATTCTCCCTGAATTTTTTTTTATCTTCAAGGTTATTTTAGTTTACCTAAAATACTAAGAAAATTAAGAGACTCAACTTTTATCTTTTATGTCAAAAATTGAGGGAGCAGTATAATATAAGTAAGACTTAGAAAAGGTCATGAGGATCCAGTTGTATTGCTGCAGAAAGGAAAGCTACTTCCCCTGGGCACTGGATGGGGAAAATCTCAGAGATGGAGGCTGCTGTGGGACTGTCAGGTGCTGGTTCCACGTGTCTCTCCTGGCCTTGAGTAGGTCAGTAAACAAAGGTGAGTCAATCTCCATCTCAAAGATGCTCTCTCACAAGGAAGGGAAGTAAATGACAATAAGATGGCTTAGTACACACTCTAGCAGGACATGTTCATGGTCCGGAACTTAGAGGAAAGCCACCAGTTCAGCCAGGGAGCGCTGAGGCGAGCATTGGAGACAAAGGCTCTCTTAGCTGGGCCTCCACAGTTGAGCAGAGTTTCCCAGCTAGACGCGGGGGTGGGAAACACACAAAGGGCCCAGGAGGAGAGTGCGCACTCGGCACAGAATCATCCTTTGTTCCAAATGCAGCGAACAAGTCAAGGGGCTGAGGCCTCTGTCCTGAGCACGAGATAAAAGTTACCTAATATTCAGGATAAATTTCTAACTTACACTTTGAAGTATAAAATAAAGCACCTTCTCTCTCCTTTATTTCCTTCTTTAGTTATGGCCTTATTGTAGCTTTCATTATTTTAATTTAGTTCAAGATATCACAGATTCGCAATAACTTCATCTTTTATAAAGATGATATTTCTGGTTTTTTTTTTTTTTTCAAAGAATGTTTCTCTCTGGGGAAGCACAGGAGGTCAGACCCTTCCCCAGGCCAGAACAGAAGCTGATAATGACCTGTGACCTTAGGAAGCTCTCTTAACACTTTGATGCCATCTGGTTCTGAATGCTCAAAAACAGCAATTCATAATGCCCTGTCTTGCAGTTTCTGAGAGCAGTAAATGCTTCCAAAGCTGAGTGGTATAGCTGGATGGTGCCCAAGGCAAACGGAAGTCTCTGAGACTCTTGGAAATTCCTGCCTGATATTAGAAACAAGGTCCCTTCACTTTGGTCCCCAGATTCCTGATAGGAATGTGCACTTCCTTGATGAGGTTATGAGGAGACAGACTTTTGTGCACGAAGGCGGAATTTGTCAGAGAAGGGAAGTCTGTTAGAATTCAGGATTTTTGCCCTGCAGGGCAACTGAATGTTAGCCAAAAGTGGACCTTGCAGGTAGTGGAGAAAAAGTCAAAGACATCGCTGTCGGTAGTGCTAGAAACCACACCCGAGGCCTCACACATGCTAGATGAGCACTGTACTACTGTGCTGCACTTTTCTTTGTGGTGGAGAAGGCAACGCTTGAGTGGAAACTTGATGTCCAAGCATCACTGGCTGCTTGGGGTTGCTTTCTAGAGAGACTGGGTGAAAGTAGAGAGTCGCATTCACTTTTCTGATACTGGGACAAAATATCGAATGCCTGTAACTTGAGGAGAAATCTGTTTTGACTCTTGATTTTGAGAAGATTTAGTCAGCTGGATTCAAGGCAGAAAAGACATGGCGGAGAAGCAGAGGGCAGGAACCAGTTCTCTAGGTTGCCCTTCTCAAGTAGAAGGCCCATGGGTTTTTCTTAAATAAAAGCTTTATAGCAGATGTGTCCAGATTGTGTCTTGCCATTTTTTTGGCCTTTGCTTGGGAGGGTTTTTTTTTTTTTTTTTTGGAGTGAAGAAGAACTACATGGGGTCATAGATAAAATATATAACATAGTAAATGTACATATATATATGTTTTAAAACTTCAAAAAGTTTTTTTATTACAATATTAAAAAAATCAAGGTAACAAACAAAAAAATGGTGGCCACAGTTTTGGTTGCATCTGTTTGCAGTTTTATACCCTTAAGCCTGTGAAGGGTAAGGTCTTGTGGGTTACTTAAATATCTTTAAACCATCTTTCCAAATGTCCTGATGCAAAATATGTGACTTCTTTTTAATGCTAATATTTTTAGCAATCACACTTGTCTTTACCTAAACTTTGTAGACATTTCCTTTCTGAAGAAGCTGTAAGTTTTTTGCATCTGCTTTCTGTTTCTGATTTTCACTGTAGACATGTAGACATGTAAAGCAGCAGTACCCATGTAAAAACCTGAACATGGAGCTGTTTTGAAATTTCCCTGATAGATATTTAGTCTGCTACCCTTCAACTCAGTCTCCTATGGTCTCAGAACATGAACAAAATGAAGACAAATTTTCTGACACAATGTGACATACATGACCTGTACTTCAACTGCCACTGAATTCTCAACTGAAGTCTCCTGAGCCTGGTCTTAATTATTTATGTCTTTTTTTTTTTAAATCAACATTCTGGTTGGAGCTCTGCTGACCAGAAATTTCCACCAATCTCTGCTTACTGCACTTACAGCACCCTGATGCTTCTTTGGCTGGCGTCTCCAAGCCCTTCCAAACTCTTCCCGCAAACTGATTGCAGTTAATTCTAAACTACGTGGTCAGGTGCAGTTATACCAACGACCTCACTCCTGGTTCCAAATTTGTCTTAGTCACTTTTCTATTACTGAAACAAAATTCCTGACCCCCAAAGCTTAAAGGAGGTTTATTTTTCAAGGCTTTTAGAGGACTTAGTTCTTAGAGGCTTCAAGGTAGAAAAGTTCCAGGAAGAAGAGACATAAAAAGAGGAGCCTGGGACAAGAATATGTCTTTTCATGTCAGACCCTCAGTGACTCACCCATTCTGGCCAGGCTCTCTCTTCAATTGTAAGATTTTTGAGAAATATTTTATGACTAAACTATGAAAAAGGGTCTATGTCCTTCTTTCTAGTGGCCATTTCCTTAATTACTCCTATGGAGGAGGCACATGAGACTAGGCTCAGGCTGTATGAGGTTGATATCTTTTCTACCACCCAAGACCCACATAACTGAGAAATCTTTCAACAGCTCTTAGTCTCAGTTTTCCCACTAGAATGGTCCTAGTATGTGATTTAAGACTCAGTAACAATCCACTGGAGTTTGAATCTCTGCATCATCTGTTCCTTTAGAGATTTCCCTGCCTTCTGTTTCTGCTCCGTCACCCCAGACCAGGGTATGGGTGTGTCTGGGGGGTATCAGAGCTGCGGAGGTGCTGGGGGAGAGACCTTTCCCACACCTTTCCCAGGTGACTTTTCCTGACACCTTGTTCTTCTCCTCTTCGAAGTCAGCTGGGACAGGAGAGCCCGTGAGCGTGAGGGCAGAGCTCCTGTCCCTCGATGGTGTGCCTCCGGAGCTGGCTTGCTCCCGGGCATGCCACACCTCACTCTGCATGTCTTCAAATCTTCTCAAAGATGATGAGGTTTTTAGGCTCCTGGGCCTCGGCCTCTGCTGTATCTTCCCCGCTTCTCCTTGTGTCTTTATGTCTCAGCCCGGCCAACTCGGCCGTTGTCTTGTCTGTTCACACGCCACACTCTCCAGACGTCGTCCGTGCTGATACTCTCACTACATCCAAGTTATGAGCCCTTTCTGTGACCTACGATGCCTGGCTTTGCCATTGGTGCCCTTATTACAGAGATATCATTAAGTTTCTCATTTCCCCCTTTAAATTGTAAGTTCTGACTAGTCGGACTAATCTTTATTGTGATACAAATATAAAACTTACCACTTCTAATAACTTCAAAGCAAATAATTCAGAGGCATTTAGTATGTATCCAGCGTTGTATCATCATCAGTTCTATCAAATTATAGAATGTTTTTATCATCCTGTTAGTAAATCCTTCACCTCTAGCCCCTTGGTGTCTTCCCTTCAGTTCCAGGCAGCCACTAATCCACTGTCTGTCTCTGTAGACTGGCCAGTAGTAGAAATCCCATATGTGTGAAGTTGTACCATATGGAACCGTTTGTGTCTGCCTTCTCACACTTGGCATGTTATCAACGCCATTTATGTTAGACCATGTTATCCATGCATGTGCTACTATAAGCCTCTGTTCATCTTTATCACGAATAGCACGGTTATGTAGCTTCATGCGTGACTTAAAACATCCAAATATGGCTATTTGGTGGTATGCACCAAGGAGCAGAATTGCTGGGCCACATGGTGATTCTTTTTAACCAGTTGAGGCATCTCTGGGCTACTTCCCTCACAGCTTTGCCCTTTTTACATTCCCACCAGGCGTGTATGCAAATTCTCACTTCTTCGCATCTGTACCAATGCTTTTTTTTTTTTTAATTGTCGCTATCCTAGTAGTCGTGACACATTGCTTTCTCCTGTCTCAGGTTCCAAGAAAATGTCTGGTGGGTAGTAAGAGCTCAGGAAAGATGTGGCCGTGGAACGAATAACTGTTTCCTCTACTTGATCCAGGACAGCAACTCCCAGCGCCCCCTGACTGAGTTTCTGGGGGAGACTCTGAGGAGTCCCCCTCCTTCTCTGTACCTGCCGCATTCTTGGAGCCCACTCTGGCGCCCCACAGGCAGGGGCTGCTTTCATGGAAGTCTAGATCCTGGGATTCTATCTCCTCCAAACCGCGTCCTTTCCTGGAGTCACCAAGCAGGCGCCTGTCTGCTCCACACAGAATCTAAACCCAGCCTGAAACCCTCCGGCTTTCCGAGGTGCATGCAGCCCGGGGACAGTCCCGTCCCAGGGGCCCACAGCCGACTTCCTGCTCTTTGTTTCCCCCGTTACTCTCAGGGCTGCTCATCATCACCCCTGCCGCTGCGTGCTCATTCACCCCTCCAGTGCTGCTCTTAGAGCAGGGTCGCTTCCTGGGAGGGCTGTTCTTTCATGTTAAATCACCCAAGGGCAGCGTGAGTATTGATAGCTGCTATTGAACACACCCAGGGTGTTCTGTGTTTTCTTTTTTCATTTCCATTCTGGATATCCCATGTCTGGGACACCCTCTTGGCAGACATGTGTTGCCTTCCTGTCCACGGGGCTCAGTGTGGAGCCTGCTCTCTGACCCTGTGTCTGTGATGCACAAATTCACTTGCAAGCATCGGAGCCAATATCAGCTGGCATAGAGTGGGAATTTGCTGGAAGGGTATGGGCCAGATCACAGAGAGACGGAGAGCTGAAGGGTGCGGACTTGGGGCTGCTCTGCCACACTGGGGACAGAAGTGAACGGGAAGCCTCTGCCATACACCTTGCTGAGAGGGAGCTGTCTTAGCTGAATGGGCAGAAAGGCCATGGTCATGGCCTGCAGCCCTCTGTTGGAGCAGTAAGTCCCAAAGGCCAAGTGCAGCTATTGTTGCCGCAGATGAGTGCCAGTGGCTGCCCTCTGCAGACTCCACGCAGGAGCCAGGAGTCCCGAGCCGCCTTCCTCCTCGGAGGAGCTCTGCCGAGACACGTGGTGAGAAAGGAGGGAGGAACCAGTGCCCCTGATCTCCACAGATGCTCGGCAGACACCCTAGTGTCAGTTCCCAAGGGGGTGCTTGGAAGTGCGAATCTGAACTTCCATCATCACCGTCCCACAGGATCAAAGTCTCTAGGGTGTGGAAAGAATTTGAAATCTGGATTTTAGCACATTTACTCTGTGTTTTGTCTATAAATGTAGGCTTGGCCCCAGCTTTCCCTTCAAGCATCTCGATTTCAAGATCAGTGTGCTGGTTGCTTCCTGGCTTCCTGGTATGGAGTTCTGGGAGTCTCCATGCTGAAGCAAGCCACATGCACAGACAGGAGGAATGTGCAGGGATCGAAGGTGTCATAGGAGAGGAGGCTGTAGAAAGGGCAGATGGTGCTTTTATGAGCAGTAGAGTAGGCCTTGCAGGGCATGAAAACAATTTTCTTTATTAGCAGAAGCTGAGACATATGCCATTTTTGGACTTCAGTAAAATGGAAACTTCTTTTAATAAGTAACAGATAATAATATGTCGCATTTAGTGAATGCATAATCCTTGCATTTTATTTGGCAGTTCTGAAACATGGATGCTTTCTTTCCATCACCTCCAGCATTATGAATCATAAAACGGAGACATCCAGGAACTTGCCCATGGGCACACATCTGGTGGCTGCAGACCTGGAAGGGAGTTTGGGGACCTGGTGGCAGAGCCAGCCTCTTGACCTCACGCCGCCTCCAATTTGTTGACATATGATTTTTACAGAGGGGAGAAGATCTTCCAGCATGAATAATGTGATCGTGTCCCTGTGTTTTGGCTCGACTTCACTCTGTCTGTTAGGGCAGCATTTGCAAGGTGTCTACTAAGCTCCAGGAAGTGGGGAGAAGAAAGTGACCAAGACACTGTCATTGACTTCCCATTGCTGATTCTGGGAAAGTCCCCAGTGCTGATGGGATATAAGGGAGTGCACTCAACTAGGGGTCCTTTCTGCGTGGCCTAGAGCAGCAGGTTGGACAGGAGCGGAATCAGGGAAGGCTCCAGGGCAGAGGTGACCACTGAGCTGGGACTTCATGTGTGAGAAGGAAATCAGCAGATAAACAAGTTGAAGTGAGTGAAATGGGGACAAGCCGTGATAGGCCAAGTAGTTCCCACTACTGAGTGGTGCTGAGTGGGGACTGGGAGAAAGGAAGAGACAAGGAGTCATAGGTGGATGAAGGACTAGAGCTGGGTTAGGATGAGTAGACAAAGTCACACAAAGTGCTGTACACATGCCAGTGTGTCATCACGGTCCTGTGATGAGTGTGCTGTGACTGCCGGGACAGGTCACAGTTTAGCAGATGACACAATACAATCTTATTATTTTAGAGTTCTGGGTATCAGAAGGCTGATGGGAGTTTTGGGAGGTTGAAATCAAGGTGTTGGCAGGCTGGGCTGTGTCCACAAGCTCCGGGGGAGAGCCTCTGTCACCACTGCAGCCTCCAGAGGCAGCCGCACGCCCTGGCCAGGGACCTCGTCCTTCATCTCCCATCTTGTCACATGGCGTTTCTTTAATTCTCTCTTCCACTTTTAAGGGCGTAGCAGTTACATTTAGGATAAATTAGGATACATTTCCTGTTTTAGATCTGTTGATTCGCAACATGAGTTTCACTGAGAACTTTAAAATTCCATTTTCAGTGGAACACAGTGTGTGCTCAGGTTCGGAGGGTTAGGACGTGAGTGCCTTCCTGCTCTGTCTTCTAGTCGCTGTGGGTTATTAAGCTGTGAGGTAATATAGTCAGATCAGAGTTTGAGTTGCAGGAAAAGTGAAGTTTCAGGTAGAAAAAAAGAAACCAAAAAGAAACTCAAGGGTTAGTTCTCTGCTAGTTGGATGGACCCTAGCCTGGCTTTGAGTTTCTTGGCTCACACAGCCAGAGCCATGGGTAGCTACAGACGTCACTCTTATGGTAGGACAAATTCAGGTGTGTCATTTAAGAGGTATGCAACATGGTCCATAGACAGTACCTGGGAAGAATTTCTGTCTAGCAGCTTCACAAAGCAATGATGCCTGTTGTTGCAAATTTTACCCTTACAAGGCACTCTAGTGGTGATAGTGATGACCTTTGTATAAAATCTACTTTCACACAAAGTTCCTCAATGTAAGCAGATTGCTCAACACCAGAGATACCATAAGAGGTGTGGGGAGGAAAAGAGTATTTGTTTATCTACTGCTGTATTAAGACACTCCCAACCCAGTGACTCAACACAATGACTCCGATGTATTACCTTTCCCAATTCTGTAGGTTGAGTGGGCTCAGTTGAATCATGATGCTGTCATAGTATCTGAGGCCATGGCATCTAACATGACTCCCCCATACCACTGCTGTCAGAGTTTGATGTCTGCTGGGTATAGACTCTCTTGATTCTCAAAAAATGGCATCTGGGTTCCCAGGGGATAGATTAAAGAGTAAGACAAAGGTAGAAATATCTTAAGGCCCAAACTCAGAATTGTGTGATACAACTTGCACTGCATTCTACTAGTCAAGACAGATCACTGGACTCCTCCAAAGTCAAAGGAATGACAAAGGGATTCTTTCTCTTGCCAAAGACTAGATGGTCATCTTTCAGTCATCATAGGGCCAACCCAGAAAGATGTGCAGCTCACAGGGAAGCTGGATTGTTAAGATTTGGAAAATCCTGAGTAATGGATAGAGTATCTCAGTCACTCTTTCCAGAAATCCCCATAAGTGTTTCCTACCAAAAGTGGTGTTCTCAGTAAAGATCAGAGTAGAGAGTTCCAAGTTTGTTTATGTCCAGGATATAGCTTACATTATGGCATATTACAGATAAGGAAAAGGCTGCACATTTTAAGATTCAGCAGAAAGAGAATTTTATCCTATTCTGTGCTTTTCTATTCTTCCGTAATCCATTTCAGTTTAGGAGGCCACAAAGATTTTTCCAACAGCCAAGTGATGGCTGTATGTGGGATCAACTTGGCTAAGGTAGAATTATGTCTTTCACACCTTCCTGGCTGCACATGATCTTGAATTATAGTTGGGCAGGAGACATTTGTATGAGATTTGAAGATGGTAGAAAGAAGTCTGTCTCTAGTTTTTGGTACTTCTAAACCGTATCTCTCCCTTGTCTCCTTGTTCTGTTCCACACATCTGGTGAAGCTGATGAGAAATCTTAGTCTCTTTCGCTTTTGGTTCTGATGATTGAATCAGTCCACATAAACCCTTGCCTGGCTTGGGAGGTTTAATTCTGGACCCCTCCTACTTAACATATAAATCCCAGGATAGTTCTTTCTGTGCTGCTTCCTGCCATTGTAGACCTGCGTGTAGTCCTTGGAGATCTAATCCCTGATTCCATGAAGCTGTGGCCTGAGAAGATGCATGGTGAATTAATGTCTGTCTTAGTTACTTTTTCTTTGATGTGACTCAATACCTGACATGCACAAATTATGGGGAAAAGTGTTTATTTTAGCTCTCAGTTTCAGAAGGCCACAGTCTCTTCATGAGTGGCCAGCAACAGTGGAAGGACGTGGCAGAGATGGAGTTGGGAGCCGCTCCTCAAAGCATAGCAAACTGGAAGCCAAGTCCAGTCAAGCCAAGTTGCAGAGGAAGGGAGGAAATTGCATTTATCCTTCCAGGTCCTATTCTGGTGATCCACTCCCTCTGGGTCCAGACTCTGTTCTGCTCTTCCCCAATTAAGCCCCCAATCCTCCACGTGCCAGCGTGCAATCTAATCCACACACAAACATAAACTCTTTCTCCAGACCAGGCCCCCTCTCCTAAGAGCACATGGCTCCGTAGATAATCCATAGCACCCAAATACATGAGGGTTTTGGAGACATTACAGGTCCAAACCATAGTAATGCCATTGTATGTGATCAGCAGATAAGAACACACACACACACACACACACACCACAGATGCTATTTGTGGTTGACAAAGATTTTGCACACAAGTGCCCAGTGTACGGACAGTTGAGATTGTGGGAGACTAGAGTGGAGAGATCTTGTTTTGTGGGTTGATGTGCTGGGTTTTGGAAGAGAATGTTAGCACGTGGCCTGCTCTTGATGACTCACTCAGGCTTATTCGTTTGTGTATTACATCCAGTAAATGTTAATTCCCCATCAGTTTGCCCTGGGCAACTAACCATATGTTGATCTCCATGTTCCTCTGACGGAAGTGAGCTTAGAGATCAACCTAGTAGGCCGAACCATGTTTTTTAGGAATGTTTCTGTTCCTTCAATGAAAAAATCTTTCATAACTCTAGTTTAATGTAATATCAAACATAGGGAGAAGTTACAAAAAATTATAGAGAAATTCCAATATCATGTTATCCATGTTCATTAATTTTTATTTTTATTTTGCTTCCATTTGTTTTTAGCATTATCTAGTTAAACTTTTTTCCCCTAAGCCCTATGAAATTAATTGGGAGGCATCCTTTTTTAACCTTTAAATTCTCCAGTATGTGTTTCATAAGTACATGCCATCGTCAGAGCACTGTTTTCAAATGCAGGAAATTTTCCTTTGATGTTATACTACCACTTAACACGCAGTCTACGTTCAAGTTTTGTATTCCAATGATGTCCTTTGTCACTGTTTTCTCCTGATCAGCATCCAATACATGACCATTCTGTGTTGACTGACTGTGTCTCATTATTCTTTAATCGAGCCAGGCTTTTGGCCTATGACTTCCTTGATCTTAGACATTGTAAAACTTGTTTTGTGGACTCATCCTCCGAGTGTGTCTTCTGTTTTCTCATCCTCGCATTCTGACGTCAGCTGGAGTAACGTTTCATTACATTATGTACATCACATGGCACATGATTGGTGATCTCAATATGTGTCATTAATTTGATTGCTTAACTAAGATATAATTTGCCAACTTTCTTTATAAAAACTTTTCTTCTATAGTTAATAAGCCATTATAGGAAAATAATTACAGACTATGTAAATATCCTGTTTCTCCTCCAACTTCTGTATACTAGTTTTAGCATTCACTGATAATTTTTTCACCCTCATGTGCTTTCTATATTTATCAACTGGCATTCAAGGGAGTGGAGGGGCTTTCCTTCTCTTTTACTTACTGTATTCATTCATTTGTTTATGTATGGATGCATGGGTTCTTATTTTATTCAGTAGACCATTATCCATTACACTATTAATTTTAATGCTCAAGTTGTCACAGACATTTACAGAGGGCTTCTTTACATTGGTTCTCATGTCCTTCTGATGTGTCCCCTTCATACTTTAAGTAATTCCTTGATCCTGCTGGTGGAAAATGATATTTGGAAGCTAAGATTTGGGTAGATGTGCTCATTGCTTTTGGTGTCTCAGATCGTGACCTCAGCAGATGGATCTAGGAAACACATGCACACGTAGACAAATATGCATGTGCTTACTTCAAAAGCATATTTATGCCAGCTTGCTTATATTCTGTGTGTATATGTAATATATGGATACATGTATGTGTGAGGTCATAACGAATGGCCACTCCAATTCCAACACGGTACCGCTGGGTATGTTTTAATTTTCCCCGTTTCCAGGTCTGTAGCCCCTCTTCTAACAGATACCTGACAATGTATCACTTCCGGCATCTGATACGCCTCCCAGGTCTTTGCTTAAATTTCATAGTCTTATGCTGAATGTGCTAAGTCCAGTCACTGAAACCTGGAGGGTGTTTTTCATGCATAGGACCCCCACTCTCCTCTGTATGTTTTCCCTCAAAGTTTAACTGCCTTGGCATCCCAAATTTCTCAGCTTGGAGGGACTACCTTCCTATGTTGGGCTTGCTCTTCCTCACTGGGCTCTGGAAGCTGTCTTCAGAAAACGTGAGGCCTACTTGGTTCATGTTTCTTCTCTTGGGGAGGACTGTTCTTGATTGCCTATGGCCCAAGGCCTCAAAACAGTTGTCACATACATTCAGTTTAGTTTTATATGTAGCTGTTGTCTCAGTCTACCTAGAGTACTCTAAGGGTAGAGTAGTCTGAGGGTTAGGCAACAGAAATTTAGGCCTTCTTATTTTGGAAACTGGAAAGTCTAAGTTGCGGGTCAACAAGGCAGATCTCATTCTGCAGCCCCTTCTCTTGACTTGTAGGTGGCTGCCATGTTGCTGAATGCTCATGTGACCTTTGTTCGCAGGGAGAAAGCTCTCTGGTGTCTTCTCATAAGGGCACTTGCCTCGTCATGATTTCATCTCACCTTAATTACCTCCCAAAGGCTCCGCTTGTGAATATTATTACATTGCCTTCACCGTAAGAATCTTGAAAAGGGGTGGGGGGCACAGTCCGTCTGTATTAATTATAGTGAGAGGGTAAATCTGAGCCCAGTTCCTCTGGCATAGACAGACATGAAAGACTCCATTTAGTTTTATTTAATAGTCCAGGACACTATTCAGTTTGTAGTGTTGTGTGTTTACACTCTTGGTCATATCCACAGTCGGGGAAAAGAGCTCACTGAATGGATTCAAAACAACACAATTTGAAACTTCAAGAAAGACAGAAAACAGTTCTATATTGCAGAAAACAGAATAATAAATTTCTTTTAGCATCTTGTTGAGCCTCAGGCGTTCATATTTACACATTTTATCAATCTGAGGTCTCACTCAGAGAACTTCATTAACAATTTCAGATCATCAGTGGCCTTCTCATAGGTCATTTATTTCCTATGTGTCTTGAACACAGATGTTTTTGTTTCTCTGTGTGTGTGTTTTGATTATTTTTTTTTTCTGTTTCTGTTTCCTTTTTTGGTGTGGGAGTGTAGCAGTGCATGACTATCATCTTAGCACTCTGGGGGGCTGAGGCATTAGCTAGTTTACTCTTAATATACAAAACAGAAACAGATACACAATACTTCTGAAAAAAATGTAAAAATAATTCAAAAGTCTAGAGAAGAAACTTGAATCATTAGCAGTATTATTAAATAGTACTACTTATATCCCTTTGAATTTCTCAATGTGTTTAAGACGAGCATATCTCATTCTCAAAAACAGCAATTTTTAAACAACTCCAGTCTGCACATGAATTTTAGAACATGCAAGGACCTTGAAAGATATTTTGTCTTAGTGCCAATGTTTTATCTAGGTAAACTGAGGTTTACCATGTGTACCTAGTGTGGTGTTCAGTCCTTCGCCTGTCTGTATTTAGCAAATTGTGCTATTTTTTAATGTCTCCCCAGTAGTCATGTATCATTCATCATCTTCCTTAATAAACAAATACCTTCATACTGAGATTAAAACGTTTGTCCACAATATTCCCCATCCTATCAGGCAACCTGCCTTATGCCAAAGTACCAGTGACAAATTAGTAAGAGAGGAATGGCATCTCTGCAACCACCAGATCTCTTCATTACTTCCAAATCACAAAATGAGTTGAGAAACATCTGACGGTCCCAGGCTTCTCTTGTTTTAACTTTCTATTATATTTTATATCATTTGTTATTATTTTATTTTAAAAATAACTGTGAAGGAGCAGGTGAATTATGAAGATGGCAGACTTCCTACTGCGGTGCACATTTTAGATAAGCATAGCACATTTATCAGGACTGAGACACTGGTCTTGATACAGTGCAATTAGCGAAGCTACAGACTCATTTGGGTGCTTCAGATTTCCGACTAATGTCCCTTCCTCTTGTCGCCTAGGGCTGAGTCCAGGGTCCCCATGGGCCGTGGTCCTCAAGGCCCTTGATCTCCGCTCTGCAGCTCCTCCTCAGTAGCTCACTGTCTTCCCTGGTCTTGCTCCTTGGTCAGCTGTGGTGTCGGATGCCCTCGATTTGAGTTTCTTGGATGCTTTCCCCCGAGGCTGGAGTTACGAACCCTGTACTGCACTTCGTATCTCATCGAGGGGGTACACTGGTCGCTGCTGATGTCAGCCTTGATTTTTGGTGGCATGAGATCTGCCTGGCTCTTCACTTCAGTATCCCGTTTTCCTTCTGTACTCTACCCATCCAGGACTCTCCTTTCCGGGTTGCACTGACTGCATGTGAGACAGAAGCACAAACTCCCCCTTCCCTTTGTTTTTGCTCTCTTCCTCCTTGGGTGAAGTCAGCTCCCAGGCAGCTGTGGAGTCAGGTTTCTCCACGTAGGGTGTCGCCTGGGGACACCTGGGTTCCTCCTTGACGGCCATGGGCCTCACAGCGGGGCTGCAGTGGATCTCAAAGTGCGATTCCCATGGGCACCAGGGAGTTTGTTGAAGTGAAAAATAGTAGGCGCTCCCCCATGGACATTTTGAACCCTCTGGGGTGGAGCCCAGACCAGCTCTACAGGGGAATCTGGTGCATTTTGAACCCTCTGGGGTGGAGGCCAGACCAGCTCTACAGGGGAATCTGGTGCAGCTTTGGGAACCACGCCCTGTTGTAGAGGCGCTGATGGAATTAATCAGGGTGTGGCCTCATTACTGGGAGAATTTTAAGCTTTTCCAAGGGATTCTTTCATGCAGCTGGGACAGAGAATTAGGGCTTTTCAGCCACAAGCCGTTTTTAGAGCACGTATCTCAAGCACGCTGGACTCCTGCAGGCTGCCCTTCATCTGAATAATGGTTTTTTCTATTGTTTATGGCAGATTTTTCTTCATCTCTCTAATCTGTATTATAAAAGAGTAGAAATGTAATTTCCCAGTTAGCTTGTGTTTTATATGAAAAATGGCTAGTTTGAATCAGACAAAGGGACGACATCTTTCAAAGGGTAATGACCCCTGTTTAATTAAGTGGCAGCTTTCCCCTTTCATTGCAAAAGAAGGGAACAATTCATTTTACCTAAATCGGTTTTCTTCAGGCTATCTACCCGCCATGCAGGAATACTACCATGGAAGCAACCTGGTGGGGAAAATGAGGCAGCCAACTGGATTTTAGGTCACTTTGTTCCTGGTATGATTACGAATAGAAGACTGACTGTAGATGCAGATTTCCTGAGACAAAGTGCAGGGTCTCACTATGTTGCACAAGCTGGCGCTCCACCCCTAGGCCCGAGAGATCCTTCTACCTCGGCCTCCTCTGTACCTGGGGCTATCCGCACATGCTGAAATTGTGAGGAATTCTAGAAGCTAAAGATTTCACACAAGAAGCCAACCAAGTACCATCATTTTTCATTTAAAACTCAGTGATCTGTGCGTTGGTCTTGGTCTTAGGCAGCTTTCTTAGCCACAGCACTGGTGACATCCGGAACCGAGATATGCTTGTTGTGGGAACTGTCCTATGCACTCTAGGATGGCTAGCTGCATACCTGGCCTCTAGCAACCAGACACCAGTTGTGCCCCAGTAATGAGAACTGCTAGTGTCTCCAGATATTGTCAAACATCCCTGGAGGAGGAAAGGTCGCCCCCAGTTGTAAATCACTGGTCTCAGGTAACAGAGGTCATTGTGTGCCAATGTGGTCCCAGCTGCCCCCGGGAGTCCTTGGATCATTCAGAATCTGGATTGGTTGTGGGAGCTGTCTACTCTTCGACTGCGTGGTCTCTGGGCCAGCTCCCACATTCCCATGGAAATGCAGCTGCGAAGTGCTGCATACAGTAAGCCCTGGGTTACAGAGACCTGTGTTACCTTTAAGATCAGAGGAGGCACTCTGGGAGCCTGAGGCAGGAAGACCACAAGTTTGAGCCCATCTGGGGCAACTTAGCAATTTAGGAAGAGCTTGTCTCAAAATAAAAAACTGGCAAGGGATGTAGCTCAGTATTAAATCCTTGGGCTAGATCTCCAGTGTCTAAATTAAAAAAAAAAAAAAAAACAAAGAAAAGAAAAGAAAGATCAGAGAAGGCAGAGCTGGGGGTAGGGATGGAGAATCAGGAATATCTTCCGGAATGATTCCACCATACCCAAGGGCCACTTCAGCAAGGACAATCACCCTGCTGGTAAGGTTAGCGTCCTGCTCCTCTGGCCTCCTCTTGGCCCTGCTGGCTCCTCTCGGCAGCGGCCCCAGGTTCTGCATAACAAGTCTGATTTTGCTTATCTTTGCATCCCTGCCTGTTCTGCTATGCACTGGGCGTCAGCAGCTCCCTATTTCTGGCGTCGAGGCTGGCAGATCCTGGGCACTTTGCCTTATGGCACCCTGGAGCCAGGTCACCTGTGAGGAGAAGGGCAGCCAGACAGTACTCACAGTCCATGAGCAAACATGAACCCTTTGGCCCTGATCCTGCCTCTTGAGGCCATATTGGCTTCGCAGTTAGAACACGGAGAACGGTGACACTCCAGCGGTGGGGACCTGGGGAGGTTTCCCTGATTTGTAGGTCTGTGTTTGTACTGAAGTCATTACACTCATTGTACCAAAGTCATTGACACTAGCTGCGTGAACTACAGCAATTTTTACGGCCCCTTATCACATTCTAACACGTGTTTTCTGCCTGGGCCCTGAGGGATAGATTTTTCCCCTTCATATAAATATTTGTGTCACCTCTTTAAAGAGGATTTCCTTTTATTAGGCTCAGAAGATTGACGGAACCAGATCCTCAGTGCTCCAAAGTATTCTGAAAGGCATGTCCCTCTTTTGTCCTGGCCCCTTTTCCCCTGGGCTGCTCTGAAATCAGAACAATGGCCACTGGCCTCTGCTGGTAAATTCAGCATAGGAAGGAAACAGGCATTATCAGCGGGTTGCTTCTCGTATCTCAGTGATGCCCATTAAGGAGAGGGTCACATTTTCTCTTTTTTCCCCAGAAGGAAAAAGGCATTTTCTATTGGGAATTCCCAGCCACATCAGGGACCTAGACATCCCCAAAGGTCTGTCATCACAGGAGTGAGGTGGGAGGAGCGCTGGGTACTGACAAGCCCTTGCCCTGGAGACCCAACAGAAGCCCTGACTGTCCACATTACAAGATTTGGGAGATTGCAACTCTATAGGAGCAAACGTCTGTGATTGTGAGGTCTGGCAGGTGTTCCCCCAAAATGGGTTACGCTGGTCTGTTGGCGTGGCTGGCTGGTGCCGCATCTCACCCTCTGGAGGGAGTCGTTACGTCTCTCATGCAGGGAGAAAGAAAAACGAAAGGGAATGTGTGGGCTCCCAAAGTTCAACTACATGTTTTCTTCTCAGAGAGATTAGGATACTTGGATGGAGACATTTCCAAGCTCTGTTTGCTTTCGGTGAGAGGGTTTGTCTTATTTTATTTGAATGGAGGGGAGAACCTCAGGCAAAGGGCTGGAAACTAGATACAGTTGGAATCATTTCCTCCAGCACCAGGAGGGAAACCAGGGTGAGAGGCTTTTCTGTCTTCCCTGTCCAGACTCAGAATGGCAACAAAAACTTAAGCATCCTCAGGACTTGCCTTAGTCGCTTTCTCGTTGCTGGGACACAATTCCCAATGCTTAGAACTCAAGGGAGGAAAGGCTTATTTTGGCTCACAATTTGGAGCTGTTAGTCCGTTCCTGGTTGGCTGACAGGGGTGGAAGGGCATGGCAGAGGGCCTGGTGGAGAACAGCTGCTCTGCTGTCATGGCCAAGAAGCATAGTGATGGACCAGAAGGAAGCCAGGAGTGGTGCCTTCCAGGTCATAACCCCAGCGATCTTCCCCTCCAACGTCTGCTCCAGCTCCGAACAACACAGGAAATCGATAGATCAGTCCACCTGATCCAGCTGACACCCACAACCTAATCACCCTCCAAAAACACACGGCATTGGGGGCATATTCTATATCCAAACCATAACAATATTGTAGCATATTTCCCTCATACAGCCTTCTGAGTGTGTAACCATTTATATAATTTATAATTTTCTCTTTTTAAACTTAGATCTTTCAGGTGTTTTTATATTATAACTATTACCTTTCACATTTTAACGAAAGTAAGTCTTTTTTTATTATTTTACATTATTTTCTTTGCTCTAGTTCACCATGGTGTTGGTGAATCCTTAGCTAGGGATGTTGAGAGAGGGGTTTTGTCCTGGTTTCTTTTGTATCCTCTTTGTTTCCTTAAAAAATTCTACTAATCAGTGTCAGTTCTATGTCATTTGATTTTAGAATGCTCATTTATTTATAAATGCTAATTTTGAGAGTTCTCAGTCTGTGAGTGATTTCAAATTCATTCTTGAGTCTACAAAAAATTTCTGTCTCAGATCTATGACATTATGAATATTTATTCTCTTATTTTTTTCTAGCTTTCGATGTTTCATTTTTATATTTTATGTATCATGCATTTGTTGGAAATTTAGATATTCTGAATTCCTTTCTAATAACTCTTTAAGATAATTTTCTTTAACCTGGAAGGGAGAGAAGTTAAATATCTCCCCAGGTTTATGAGGAAAGTATATCTCTATTAAACAGCAAGATGCTATACTAGTCAGATTCCTTCACTGTGACAAGATATCAGAGATTAATCAACTTACAGGAGAAAAAGTCTGTTTTGGTTTACTGTTTCACAGATTTCAATTCATGGCCGACTGGTTCCGCTGATTGTTTCTCTGCTGGTAGTGGCACAGTACACCATGGAAGCAGGATGTGGCTGAACAAAGCCTCTCACCTTATGGGACGAAATATACCCTTCCAAGACATGCCCTCTGTGATCCATCTCTTCCAGCCAGGTGCCACCTCTTCAAGTCTCCCTTATCTCTCAGTAGTGCCATCACCTGCGAATCAAGCCTTCAACACACACGCCTTTGGGAGACACTCCAGATCCAAACTATAGCTTTCTGCCTAATCTCCTAAAGGCATATCCTCAAAAGTCCAAGTCCAAAGTCTCCTCAGAGACTCAAGGAAATCTCTTTTTTTTTGAGTCCCTAAACAAACAAAAAGGTGCTTCTGAGTTATAACATCTTAGGGTAAATATGTCTTCTCCCGAGGAAATAATGTGAGAATATCAAGGAAGGATTGGATTAAAGCAAGACCAAAATTCAGGAGGGCAAACTTCAAATTTGCTACTCAATATCTGACACTGAGGGCGTGTGGAGGTGGGACGTGAGCTCCAAGGACTTGGGGAGTCCTGCTGCCTTTCCAGCTGCCACCCACCTGGCCACCTTCTTGGGCTGCAGAAGTTCCGTGTCCTTGGCATCTCTGACTTCCTGGGGTGTCCATTACAGCTTTAACTCCATTCACATAGACTCACGTGTCATGTTCTAATGGGCTCTGCTGGGATTCCAACCCATGTGACACTCTATTGGCCTCTCAGGTCACTTTCTGAAGACTTTGTGGAAGCCATCATGATTCCGTGACTCTTGATTCTGCATGCCTATAGAACCAGCAGCACGTGGAAGATGCTAAGATTTGTGGTCAACTCGAGCAGTAACCGGGGGTGCTTAGGTTGTGGCTTCAGAAGTCTCCAAGTACCTGGACATCTGAGCATAGGAAAAGGAATCCAGGGGAAACAGCTTTCTTCTCAAGTGGTCATGTGTGGACAAGGTCCTCTGGGCTCAAATTAGTCGTTCAAGTGACTTTACACATTTACACCCTTAAGCTCATTGTTGGAGGGCTCTGACCAGTTCCAGAAATGCTCTCCAAGCATATTTCCTATTGTCTTGGTGCAAAATACTTGGCTTCTTTTTAATGGCACTAATCTTTTCAGCAATCACCTTCATCAGTCCCCATTTTACAAGCGCTTCTTTTCTGGCCAAAATGAAATTTTAAAAAGAATATCTTTCTGGTCTGCTTTTTTCTTATAATTCTTGTTGTGCGTCTAGTGAAAAGTTGCCGGTGATGCTCACACCACTTTCTGAATGTCATGCTGTCTTGGAATTTTCTTCTTTCTCTCAGTCTGCCACCTTCAAATTAAGCCTACCACGTGTCTCAAGATACAGCCAAAACGTAGACACAATGTGTCTGGTCTCTAACGCAGTTCCTACAGACTTCCTTTCCAAGTGAAATATAAGCACAGCCTCTGGTCTTTTGACCTCACACCAGAATCATCCCTGATGCGTTGCTGGTGCCATTCTAGGGCTTATCTTGCCTTATCTCCAAACTTGGCTGAACTCCTCCCCACGCCAGTTCCCAAGGCTTCTGAACTAAATGGTCAGGTATACTCACGGAGTAGACTTCACTTTTTCATACCAATTTTCTGTTAGTCACCTTCCTGTCACTGGTACAAAAATGTCCGAAATAAACTTAGTGGAAGAAAGGTTTATCTTGGTTCAAGATTTCTGAGTTTTCTGTCCATGGTCACCTGGCCCTATTGTCTCATGGTTAAAGGCTATGTGTGCTTCCCACATTACCATAGACAGGAAATGGGGGAGGGGGAGAGGAAAGAGGGAGAAAGGGTCCAGGGAGAAAACACCTTTTTCCGTGGCATACTTCCCAGCTCTGTAGGCCCGACCTCCTACGATTTCTACTGCCTCCCAGTGATGCCATAATAGAGAACCAAGCCTTCAGCACCCAAGCCTGTGGGGTCATTTCAGATCCAAAGTATTAGAGATGCCTGAAAGATTCTCCTCCATCCCTCAGAAGTCCCTTTATTCCCTCTCCTTTCCTCAGTCTCAGGTTCCATATTTCGTTCTACCTAACGTGTGCCAGGTTGCACGGTGGATGTTCTTGGGCATTCGTGCATTTTGGTTCTTATTACTTTTTTTCCCCAAGTACTGTGGATATTTATAAGGAAAAATGGAGAAATTTGCTGAGCTCCTACATTGCATTGTTCTCCATACTTCTCTGAGACACTTAAAATCTAATCTTTACCCCAGCCCTTTGAGGTGGGCATTGTTATACCACTTTACTGACAAATAAATTAAGCCTTGATGGTGTAAAAAGAGGAAGACCTCAGAAGTTTCCAGTTGACTCTGATTTCTCAATACATCCTGCCATCCTGGCAATATGATTATTTGATCTGTCCTTACATTTCTTAAGCCGCTCTGTTCCCCTTTCTGTTTAACCTAGTGTAGGTAGATTTTTATCACTAGGAATTCCAAAAATTCTAACATGTACTTTTTTTATACTTTTCAATAGACTATAAGCTCTTTAAGATTTTTATCCTCTGATCCCAAATAGAAGGAAGTGGAGACCTGTCTGCAACAAAGTAATATTAGGTTGGTTGCAAATCAAACAGAATATTTGAGATCAGGATTATCTTGTAAACGTGGGCCAGATGGACCTTTAAATCAAGTTTCTTTGAACTTGAAAATTCTGTTAGTCATAACAAAGGCATAAGTGAACTAAGCCTTGAGAATTCACCCCATGAGGAGTTGGCCTTCTTTGCAGAATATAATTTGAGTGTGTCCCTGAAGCCTTCTCCAGAGGCAATTCTTGAACAACTGGTAAATCGGAGAGAGAGGGGGGGGGGGGGGAGGCAGAGTGAAGGAAGATAACTACCTGGAAGAGCCATTCGAGTATGAAAAAATAGGTTGATAACAGGTCATCGGACACTGTCCTGCATCTCTTATGCGCTATCCAGCGCACTCTGGCCAGGACGATTTTTTGACTACAAGGTGTGAAGTCTACTGGTAGAAGGGAAAGTAATGCAGGACTGATGGTTAGGACACAGGTGTACTTCCTGGATCTCAGATATAATAAACAAAGATGAATGTGGCTCAGATGCTGGCATTTCCCTGTTTTCTATATGACCTTTGCTGTGAGGCTCTGTGAAACAAATTCTTTTTTCCTCTCTCTTTGTAGTGTAACCTCTCTTACCATCCCCATGCAAGTTGTTCTTGCATGTTGCTTGGCTCCAAAGAGCAGGCCGCGCATTACATCTCCTTCTTGATTTGCAACTCAGAGATAATTAATTCAGTCTTTCCGTTCCTCATTGTAATCTGGTTGGCTAAGCTTGACTCAAATATTCATTCCTTATCCACTTTTCTGTAGTAATCAGGTCATGTGATTTAAAGGCCAGTCCATGGGGAGACAAATTGTCAATCAGCTAGGACTTATTCAATAAAAATTGCAACAACTGAAACTTGGATTTAGCTTTGGAAGCAATTCATATTTCCATAAGAACTCTTTACTGTAGGAGTGAGAGAAAAACAAATATAATATACCAACAACTTAACCTAGGACGAACCTAGGACTCTAGGAAACAACTTATTGATAAGATTTTTTTTTTTTTAAATCCCAGGTCCCATTTTGTGTTTCAAGTATGACCCGCGCTATAATATTCTTGACCTCCTGTGAGTTTCTTGGGAAGATACCTACTTTGTATGGTGAGGCAACTTGGATGCTCATGTTTAGGCCCTGTCTTGTCTACAGTGGCTTGCAAGGCTGTTAGGTGGTAGCATTTTAGGCGAATTATAACGCCCTCTTACAAGGGTGCATGCTTTTCTAATTTAACACAGGTTAGTGGACATGTCATCTTTGAAAGAAGGCAAAAGAGCAACCACAAGATAAATGAAATCAGGATAGGCGAGTTGGGAAGAAGAAGCGCTTGTTAGTTTGGTTACTTTCTGCATGATGACTTGGTTGATAGAGCAAGATCAGGACAATACGAGAGAAAATAAACATGGAGCTTAGGCCTATTAATCAGATGAAAGTTTGCGGTGTTGGAAGCACCCTGCGAACACAACTGGCTGAAGTATAGGAAAATGTAAAAGTGTCCCTGGAACTATTAATGGGGGGACTGGTGAGATAAGAAAATGAGGCAACTCTGGGAAATTGGGGGAGAGTGGGAGTGGTTGAGATGCCTGAACTTGTAGTGCTTGGTTCTTTCCTTTGACCCTGTAAGTGCTCAGACTTATCTATTCTATTACTGGTCTTTGCGTTTGGGTCTGGGCCCTTGTACAGAGAGAAGTGGGCATTAAAAAAAAGGATGAATAATGATCAGAATATAAAGTGTATTTTTATGTGAGCTTCATGACAATCACAAAGCCAAAACCTACAGTAGATATGTTGAGGATGAAAAGTCAGGAATCAGAGCATACTCGTTTAATCTGGAGTAGACTTTACCAGAGGAAAAAAGGAGCGAAGAGTGTACAAACCAACCAGAAAACCACAAAATAACATTAATGGGTTTTTAGCTACCAATGATATCTTTTCTCTCCCATTTTTTGATTTGTATGAGTGCAATACATATAGTTTACATTGATCTTAAGTATTTTGTGCATATACATATCATGGAAAAATTACAAATCCTTCCCTTCTCTCTTTTTAACCCTCCCACTCCTTCCCCCACCCCTCCAGTTCCCATCATTCCCCACATTAACTTCTATAAAATAATTGTGATCTGGGTTTCTCATATCAGGGAAACCATTCGATATTTCACGTTCTGCTTCTGACGCAGTTCACTAAGCATGATGGTCTCAAGTTGCCTCCATTTACCTACAAAAGCCTCCAACCTATAGATGCATAGTATTCCATTGTGTATCCATTGGTCTGTTGGTGTGTATTTTGGTGTCTTCCACATCTTAGCTATTGTTAGTTGCACTGCTCTGACCATGGGCATACATGTATCTATTACATGTTGTTTTTAACTCTTTTGGGAAAATTCTCAGAAAAGATACCTCTGGATCAAAGGAGATACTTATTTCCAGTCTTTTGAAAGACTTCCGTACTGCTTTCCATAGTGGTTGTACCAGTTTACATTCCCACCAGCGGTACGGGAGGGTTCCTTATTCCCCACAGCCTCACCAGCACTGACTGCTGTTTGTGTTGATATATATCAATCTCTCTGGAGTTAAATGGTATCTCAGCGATGTATTGATTTGTATTTCTCTAATGGCTAATGATGTTGACCATCTTTTCATGTATTTATTAGCCATTTGAACTTCTTCATCTGAGAACTGCCTATTCATTTCTTTTGCCCCTTTTTCAATAGGGCCTTTGATTCTGAGGGCCTTCATTTTCTTAAGTCCCCTGTATATTCTGGTTATGAGCCTCCTATCTCAGGTATTGGTGGTGAATATTTTTTCCCAGTCTGTCGGTTCTCTTTTCACCCTGTTAATAATATCCTTTGCCATACAGAAACTTTTTACTTTGACATAATCCCACTTGTTAATAATGGGGGCTATTTCTTTTGCTATTGGTGTCTTATTAAGAAAATGTTTGCCTACACCTATGTCTTTCAGATATTTGCCTAATTTGTCTTCCAAAAGGTTCAGTATTTGAGTTTTAATATCTAGGTCTTTGATCCACTTTGATTTGATTTGGTGCATGGCGACAGGAGTGACTCTATGTTCATTATTCTGCATGTCCAATTTTCCCAGCACCATTTGTTGAAGAGGCTATCCTACTTCCAGTGGATGCTTTTGGCTCCTAATCTCTTAGGTGGCTTAGGGTATTTGAGTTTGTCTCTGCATCCTCGATTCTGTTCCACTGGTCCACCTGTCTGTTTTTGCACCAGTACCATACAGTTTTTACAACTGTTACTTTATAGTCTAACTTGATATCTGGAATTATATTGCCTCCTGACTTAGTATTGTTACTTAAGATTGCTTTGGCTATTCTAGGTTTCTTTTGGATCCATATGAAGTTAAGGAAAAAATATTTTCTGTGAATCCATCTGGTCCTGGACTTTTATTTGTAGGTAGAGCTTTTATTACTGCTTCAATTCTGTTTGTGTAATGGGGATTTCCAAGATTTTTATGTCATCTTCATTCAATTTTGGTATTTTTTATGTGTCTAGAAAGTCATCCATTTCTTCCCAATTCTCTAACTTGTTAGAATATAGGTGTTCAAAATAATTTCTCATCATCTGAATATCTTCAGTCTGTTGTAATTTCACCCTTTTCATTTCTAAGTGCATTAATTTGTGCTTTTTCTTTCCTTCTTTCAGTGAGTTTAGCTAGAGGTTTGTCAATCTTGTATATTCTTTCAAAGAACCAACTCTTTAATTCATTATTCTTCTTATTGTCTTTTTAATTTCAATTTCATTAATTTTATACCTGATCTTTTTAGTTTCTTTTCTTCTCCTTTTTGGATTAAGTTGTTCTTGTTTCTGTAGGTCCTTAAGGTGCATAATTAACATGTCTATTTGTGACTACTCTGTTCTTTTGATGTGTGCATTGATGGCTATGAATTTCCCTCTAAATACTGCTTTCATTGTGTCCCATCGATTCTGATGTGATGTACTTCCATCATCATTTCACTCTAGGAAGTTTTTGATTTCTTATTTCTTCTGTGATCCATGGTTTGGTAAGTAGTAAGTTGTTTAGTCTCCATGAATTTGTGTATTTTCTTCTGTTTCTTTTGCTGTTAAGTTCCAGTTTTATTTCACTTTGATCTGAAAGTATACAAGAAATTATTTCTGTTCCTTTGTATTTATTTAGGCATGACTTACGGCTTAGAACATGGTCTATTTTAGAAAATGTTTCATGTACTGTGGAGAAGAATGTGTGTTCTGTTGATGTTGGGTGGAAAACTCTGTAAACATCTGTTAGGTCCAAGTTTTCTATTGTGTCATTTATCTGTTGTATATTTTTGTGGATTTTCTGTCTGGTTGATTTATCTACCTGTGATAGTGGAGTATTAAAGTCCCCTGCTATAATTGTACTGGGGCCAATATATCCTTTCAGATCTAATAATTTTTGGTTTACATAATTGAGTGCTCAATAGTTGGGAGCATATATATATTGATAATTGTGAATTCTTCCTGGTCTATTGTTCCCTTAACCAGTATGTACTAACCATCTTTGTCTCTCCCAATCTGTTTTGTTTTGAAATCTGATAAGTCTGAGATGAATATAGCTACCATTGCTTGTTTCCTGAGTCTTGTTGCCTGAAATATTGAATTCCATCCTTTTATTTTCAGTCTATGAATTTCCTTGTGGGTGTAATGTGTCTCTTATAAGCAATAAATTGTGGGTTTCTGCTTTTTGATCCCATCAACCAGTCTATGTCTTCTAGTAGGTGAGTTGAGGTCATTCATGTTCAAAGTGATTATTGAGGTGTATTTGGTATGTCCTGCCATCTTTTTAGTTTTTCAGTATTATTTACTAGATTTTTTTTTCTCAGCTCATTCTCCTATATCTGTTGTCTCTTTATCTCTGGGGTCATTGGTGTCGCTGGCCTCCCTTTCACTTTCTAAGTTTCCTTTAAGTATTCTCTGCAACGCTGGCTTAGTGGCTGCAAATTTCTTTAAGCTTTCTATATCATGGAAAATTTTAATTTCTCCCTCTAATTTAAAAGATAATTTTGCCGGCTATAGCAGTCTGGGTTGATATTTATGTTCTCTTAGTGTTTGGGTAATATTGCTCCATGATCTCCTGGCTTTCAGGGTCTGGGATGAGAAATCTGCAGTTGTCCTGATGGGCTTATCTTTGTAGGTCACCCTCTGTTTCTTTCTTACAGCTTTTAGCATTCTCTTTTTGTGTTGGGTCTCTAGTATTTTAATTATGATGTGTTCTGATGAAGTTCTCTTCTGATCAAAGTTGTCTGGTGTTCTATATGCCTGCAATAGTTCAGCATTCATGTCTTTCCTTAGATTTGGGAAATTTTCTTCTGTAATTTCATCGAACATGACCTTTAAGTCTTTTGTTTTGTCCTCAGTTTTCTCCTACACTCCCATAATTTTGAGGTTGTTTCTCTTTGAGTCATCTATCAGCAGTTGTAATCATTCTCTTTCTTCTCCTCCTCCTCCTCCTCCTCCTCCTCCTCCTCCTCCTCCTCCTTCTTCTTCTTCTTTTGGTTTTGCCTTCTTTACAGCTTGTACGTTCCAGATCAACCAGTTTAATCTTCTAGGTCTGATATTCTATTCTCAAAATGTTCAACCTGGTTACTTGTTTTTTCCTGTGGTTTTTTTTCACATCCTGAAAGTTAGCTCTCATTATTTTTATATCTCTCTTGAATTCTTTTCTAATTTCTTGTATTGCCTTCATTATCTTTTGCTTTATATCTTCTTTATTTTTCCTCTAATTTCTTGTCAATGTTTGCTGATAGTATAGCTATTTCCCAGCATATTGCTTTCATCTCCTGTTTCATTTCCTGTTTAAATTCTAAAAATTTCTGGGCCCAGAAATTATCATCTTTGGGTTCTACCATTTCAAGATCCCTGGTGTTGTTTTCTGGGGTGTCAGTTCTTTCTGTAGGTGTTTTATTACCACATTTTCTCATTGTTCTGTTAGAGTGAGCTGAGGCTCCAATATTGTTGATGGGCTGTTTCTTTTCCTGAGATTTTTAAAATTAAACTCTTTCTTTTTCAAGTGTTACCTGGATGTCTCTGGCATGCCTGAGGGACAGGTGTGCAAAGGCCCAGTCCTCTGGGCTCCCAGGTGCAAGCAGGGTTCTGGCAGCAGCTACGTGGCTGTCTCTGGTGTGCAGCTATGAATAATACCTTGAATGAAGGAATTAAAATTTCTGATCAAAAGCTGTAAAGTGGCTGAATGGATAGAAAAAATGACTAAGCTATAAGCTTTCTATAAGAGTCACTTCAACTTAAAGACAAACAGAAATTAGAGTGAAGGGCATAAAATAGGTTAGGTCTTAGACATCTGGGTTTGACTAAAGAAAATAAGTATTCTCTCAGGTGAATATCTTTTTCTATTCTTTCCCTTTTTTATTTAGAGAATAATTTATTGATATCCCAGAAGTACAGAGGGTAATAAGAGACCACTTAGAGCAATAATAATGTACCAACAACTTAAATCATGTAAAACAAATAGATAAATCCCTGAAAACAGACAACCAAGGCCAAGAATCGTAAGGAAACAGAAAATCTGAACAGACTCAAGAGTGAGCAAGGACATTGAGTCAATAATAAAATCTCCTATCAAGAAAAATCCAGGATTTTTGCTGCTGAATTTTGCCAAATATTTAAAGAATTATCACAAACTCTTCTCAAACATTTCAAAAATTAAATATGAGGGAATATTTACAAACTCATTTTGTGAGGCTAGCACTACTCTGATACCCAAGCCAGACAAGCTCACTACAAGAAAAGAAAATTATAAGCTATTAGATCTGATGAATATAGACATTAAAAAATCTTCAATAAAATACTAGTAAATTGAGTTTAATATACATTCAGAAGATGACGTGCCAGGATCAAGTGCACTACGTCCCTGGAATGCAAGGAAGGTTCAAAATATGCAAATTGATAAATTGGAGGGCGACTCCTACATGAACAGATTGAATGACAAAATCTACATGTCAATTTAATAGATGCAGAGAAAGCTTCAAAAATAATTGAACAACTTTTCAAAATGAACATTTAACAAATTAAGTGTAGGAAGAATATACCATCTTACACAATGAGCCCTATTTAACATCCTGCAAAACAGTGAAAAGTTAAAAGCTCTTCCTCTAAAATCAGAGACAATAAAAAGAAGAATAGAAAAAAATAGAGGGGCAGATTTTGTGGAGAAAGAGGGTATTCATATGGTACAAGACAGTGGGAAGAGGGAAGTGAAGCAAAAATGATCCAGGTGAATGAATTATTCTCTATTGCAAATACACTAAGAGCAATTTTTTGGGAAAAATGCTTATCTGTCACTTCTATTCAACAGAAAATATTTTCCAGCACACTTAGGAATCAGAAAAAACCAGACATCCAAATCAGGAAGGAGTAATTTAAATTATCATTGTTTGCAGAGGAGTTGATTATGTAGACAGAAAGCCCTAAAGAGTCCATCAAAAACCTGTTAGACAAATAAACAGATTAAATTGGCTTGCAAGTTACAAAATCAACATACAAAAATCAGTAGCATTGGGATGGAGGCATAGATCAGTGGTTAAAGCACTTGCTTAGTATGTGCAAGGCCCAGCACCATATAACCCAGGCATGGTAGCACATGCCTATCTATAATCTCAAAATCTCAGGGTCTGACACAGGAGAATCGCTGTGAGTTTAAGGCCAGCCTAGGCTATATAGTGAGTTCAGGACAAGCCTGGACTAAACAGTGAGACCCTCTCTCGACTCCTTCACCCCCCCTGCAAGAGCCCCCAATCAATAGCATTTCTATACACTAACAGTGAGCTACCAAAAATAGCTTTCACTTACAGTATCTACAAAACAAAACAAGAAAAAAATTGGGTGGAACTCACTGGCTGTTTTTTGAGAGAAAATGGGCAAACAGAATCAATGTCACATCCCACATTGAAAACAGTTTTACTTTCCTTTGAATCCCTAGTGTTTAGCTCTGGCACAGGGTGGGTGTCTTCAGAAAATGTTCCTGGTATGAATATATGAGGGAATAGGAAATGCAACCTTGCTGAAATTTTGGTGAAATTCCAGGGATGAGGCAGGGCTGGGACCCGAGGGAGATGTGGATTAGCCGGAAGTTCCACCCAGGGCGGCTGCCCTAGACTCTGAATAATACCTGTCTTTCTCTGATGCCTCTACAGCCTCACCCAGGTCTTTGGAGGACATTACCACTAATGTTTAAATTGTTTTAGCTTATGAGGGTTTCTGGTGTATATGCAACACTAAAACCTAAGAACTCATATGCCTTCTAATCTGGTCCTTGTGAAAGTTGCCTGACCTGGCCCTGAATTCCTCTGTTCACGTCAGTTCTCTCGCAGAGGACTGTTTTCTTCACTTCAAACCAGGCTGTCACCCAACTTGAATTTTCATTGCAGAGCAAAAAAACCAGAAAACCCTGCAGCCAATGTAGACCCAGGTTCAGGGAAACAAAAGCTAGAAGAGAGACAGTGCGCTGGAAACCTGAGGAGGGAGTGCTTTGTTGTGGGCAGGCTGGGATGAGACACTCAACCTGAGACCCGTTTCCCAGGGGAGATAGCTCGGCCAGGAACACAGGGCTGGCAGTGCAGCCCAGACCGAAGGGCTGCAGGGCTGAGACCCCAGAGGGAGGACACGTGGGAGCCGAGAGAATGGATCTGCACAGCCGGTAACCTCGCCCAAAGCCTGGTGCCTGGGCGCAGGAAGTGGAAAGGGATAGCGTGCCCTTGACACAGATAAGAGCCAGCCCAGTCCAGTCGCCTCGCCCTTCTTCCCCGTCCCTGCTGGTGTTGCTGCGCACTTGTGGGTTTCCTGGGGGGCGCAGGGTCAGCTTACGTGAGCGCAGAAATCCAGCTACTCAGAAGAGAGGTGTGCTTGGCTGCATCAGCTGCGAACCTGGTCAGCAGAAGCATGCTGCCTCCGTGTAGGGGGAGCCCGTGACGGGAGAGCCGCTATTCCTCGTCCGACCCTGGGCAAGAACGCGGCTCGTGCAAAGGCGGAGGCTCCGTGCGCTCCGTGCCTCAGCGACAGAGCACGAGGGAGGCGCATCAGTTAGTGGTCAGTTCCTTTGGCTGAGTCAGAGGAGCGACTTCTCCGTTCACCCAACAGCTTTTTCTGGTTTTGAATGTAGCGGAAGATAGCCTCAGAGGGTGTTTTTGGCATGGGTTTAGTAACAGAATACCTCGAGGGTACTTCCTGATGCTTAGCTTCCTTTGAAGGCATGAGGGCAGGGACCACCCACCCCTTGCTCTTAATCCTAACCCTGTCCTGCCTGGTACTGACGTTCAGAACCGCGTGACCGGTCAGGGGGAGGGGCGAGACGCAGCTGGGTAGGTCGGTGGGCTGGTCTGCTTTGATGGTTACTGAGGAGTCTGCTTACTCCCTTAGATGGTCTCATTTCAGGGGGGGAAGACCTCTCTCTGCTAACGGCCAACTAGTGAATATTTTCGGCTTTGGAAGCAGAGTCGTGTGGCAGCAGCTCAACCCTGCCATTCTATGAAGAGTAGAACAAGATGTGCGCAGAGAGGTGTGACTGTGCAGCAGTGACGTTTTATAGGTAAAGATAGGCCATGGGCCTACAGGCCATACTTTGCAGCTCTCTGGAGACGGCTGGAGTTTCTTATAATTTCATGAAATGCCCCAAAAGGTAAATTACATTGGACCTAATTTATTTTCAGAAAGCACATATGGACTATTATGGATCTATATTTATGGATGGATCTATCTGTGTGTGTGTGTGTGTGTGTGTGTGTGTGTGTGTGTGTGTGTGTTATATGCTTGTGTGTAGGTATATGTGATTTAAATTTTAGTTTTCTTTATTGACCTTCATACTTAAGGATACACACAATCATTAGATACAACTGGTATTAATGCCGTGTGAGAAGTCAGGATTCTATTTTTGTCTCTTGCCGGTCTTGGTACATGAGGATGACTCAGTGAGCCACCTGCATTTCCCTTTTAATGTGGAAGAAAATCTTGGTTTATCATGTTTATATTATACAAATAGATCCTCTGGGGCAGGTGTGAGAAACTTTCTTTTTCTTCCAACAGCCATTTGGATATTTATGACATCACTTGCAGGCTATAGAAAATTATCAACTTAAAAATTAGCTGGTAATATTGTAAGACATTAATTATTATGTAATTAACTCACTGCTAATGTGATGGTTGCGTTGGCTGGGACAAAACAAATGGTTTTGCAGGTCAACTACATCTGTGGGCTGTCCATTCCCTATCCCTGCTCTAGAGGTTCAAGGAAGCTCCTTTCCAGCTTCACAAGACCTCCTGTCCTGGAATATGGGCTCACTGAGAGACGGAGACATGCAAAGGCTCTGCTTTTAATAGGCATCAGGAGAAGGTCCATAGAATGGCGAAGGAGCTCCGCCTTTTCTGTTAAATGCCCAAGTGCCCTGCACTGCAAGTTAGGACCGGCTTGTTACCCAAGCTGACTCTCCCAACAGTCCCATTGAGAGAGAGATGGTAAGAATGTGGCAGTGGCTTTACTGTTCGCTAGGCTCGTCCTGCTGCTTCTGCTAGGTGTTTTGCTGATAAACATGGCATTTCAGAAATTCGTTTAGCACAACTTATTGAAAAATTAACTTAGCCACATAACAAAAAGTTATAACTGAGAGTGACAGTGAACATGGAAAAAAATGGCATGTCCACTCTCAGGCCGTTGCACTGGGTCTCGGTCTTCATTCCCATACCCTAGGGACACAGGAGAAGGTGGTCATCAATAAGGGAAGGCAACACTGTCCTTCAGTGAGGGCAGAGTGTGAGCATCCTAATTTTTTTCTTTTGGGCTCAATTGCCTCAGGATATACATAGGAAAATGACTGTGATGATTCTTTAGAATTTCAACCATAATTCTTATCCCCACCTCCTGCTTACCAACGTACATGGAGGGAAAACAGGCAAACAACGTTTGATGTCTTCAAATAACTTGTTCCTACCAGTGTGTTTTAGGGGGAGAGCTACGATTTCTTCCTAACCGTGGGATGCTTTTGTTTTTATTGGCAGTAGAAGTGGTTTTGAATATTTAATCAGATTATTTGGCACAGAGCTGAACACCCAGTGGGTGCTAAATAAATGATCATCGATTGCTTGCAAAAGGGGGAGGAAGTGGCTGTTCAGGATGAGCGTGGTGCTAGTGTTCGGGTTCCAGAGCCATCTTTCCCCTGTATTCTGCCACTTCCCAGACATTGAATCATTGAATGAGCATGATTTCCGAACATTGTAAAAGAAGCAGAAAGATGGTTTCTCTTTACACAAGAGAAAAAGCTGTATCGATACATATAAGATAATGTATTTTTCTTCACCCCTTGAAGGCCCACCTGCCAAGTTCCTATGCCTGATGACAGAGAATCACAGCTTTCCCACCACATGGAAGCCATTACTCAGCATGGCTGACCTATTTGGCAAGAGAATGGAGTCATCAAACAAGTTACATCTTCTTTCTCACCTGCTTGAAAAGTCCAGCATCCCACATTGGTCCAGGCCATGTTATTCTCAGTGCTTCCATTGTGTCCTAGCGGCCCAATGGGTAGGGTCTAAACAGGAGGGTAAGGGTAGTACATCCGTCCCATTTCAGACAGTTCTGAGGGTCTTGCATGTCTTATTTTTTTATGTGAGATATGGCAGCAGAAAGCATTGTGCCTCAGAGAAAGGAAGAACATTTCAGTACCCACCTGATGAGTGAAGAGCCCATAAATAAAAATGTCACTTCCCCCCAAAAGGGAAACTAAATTATGAATTCAAAAATTCATAGTCATCTGTTTTTATTGTTGCCTAATGATTTTTAGATCTGCACAGGCCCTGCAGAAAATCAACTCTGAAACCGCATAATTAGGGCATCTTTCGTAGTCGTAAATGCTAATCCCATTGGAGAACAGATTAAGAATTCACAGGCATGAATTTCTGGCAGCAGGTAGCCTCAGTTCCTTTTCTTTTTGAATAATTCATTATTTAAATACTTCAATGCACATCCTATACAACAGTGCATATTGTGTCAGGGTAATGGAGGAGTAGGAGATGAATTTTCCACATATTTTGAAAGTAAGCGCATTTAAAGCTTCCTGGTGTTGATTTGGTGTCATGGGATTATAATCACTGACAATGCTGCAGTTGCAGCTAGCTGCCCAGGGACCAGTTTATGCAAATTAAATAGGATCTTCTGTAGGGTGTTGACAAGGTCAGAGGTCTAACTTTAGTAAATGACGGAATTATCCAGGAAGTATATTTCAGTGACAAACGGTAAATATGACTTTAGTCACTACCGCCCGGTCCCATCTGAGAATGCTTGGATCGGTCACATTTACATTGCCGTGGCCAAAATCCTCAACAAGTCAAGGTTTATTTTGGCTCATGGTTTCAGAGTCTTCAGTTCATGGTTAACTGGCTCCAGGCCAGAAATGTCATGGCAGAGGGTATAATAAAGAAAGCTGCTCACCTCATGGCTTCTGGATAGCAGAGGGCAGGGTAAGAGCCCAGAGAGGAAGGGGTCATGGGCTAGATAGATTCCCCAAGGTCATTCCCCCATGACCTACTTCCTTCAACTAGGCCCCACCTCCTCAGACTATTCAACTATAAACTTGTTTATTGATGAGGTTACTGCCCTCACAATTAAATCACCTCTCAATCTAGTAAATTGACAATCAAATTCACTGGAATAATCCTTTGCAACAAGGTGGACGAGGCAGAATGAAGAGTGCTGTGCTACAGTTGACCCGGTCTATGCCATGGGTTCAGCTACAGGTGTGTTGCGCCTCCAGACTCCATGCAGTTTCCCTCTTCTGTGAGGATTCCCTAGGGCCGTCACCACAGTGGCGTTAGCTCACAGGAAGTCTTCATTGTTCTTGACTGCTTGTCAAGACCTCTGTAGGATAGGCGAGCAGTGACCTTTAGAAGTGAGTGTTCTTTCTGTGTCTGTGTTTCTGGGGCCTGGAACAAAAGCACTTTGAATTCATTTAACAAACAAGGAGATTTTGAAAGATGAACCCTAACTGTGTGGCATTAAGTAACTGGAACTCAAGTCAAATTGATTAGGTCTGTAAGTGAAAATATGAAGATATCGGAGTCCCTCAAAGAAGCCACAGGCAGAGGGAGGCTGGGGGGAGCCAGGGCTCCAGAACTGTCCAGATTGTTCCATCTTTGGCCTCTTCCCCTCTGTGCCAGTTTTCATCCAAATTGTTCCTTTTGGCCACCCACACCTTGTGGCTCCAGGACCAAGGCTTGCCAGGCTAGATATGGATTCATTGGCCTATCGATCTCTAGGATTGTCTTAATCATCCTTGCTGCCATGATAAAGTGCCAGGGACTTGGTGGGTTAAATACTTAGTGAGCGCTGTTCATAGTTATCGAGGCTGCAAGTCTAATATCACCGTATCTGTATGATTGGATCTCCAGTAATGATTAGTATTCCTGGCTTGCAGAGAGTCTCACTCCGTCTTTACATGGGTCTTTCCTACTGTTCTCCTCTAGGGTTAGAAGAGACACCTGTTGCTCTTCTCATAAGGCCACTAATCCTGCCAGTAAGGCCTCATCCTCTTGACCTAATTTAGTTCTAATTACCTCCCAAATGCCTTATCTTTCAATACCATCACATTGGAGGATAGGGCTTCTATGCGTATGAGTGCAGGGAGTTTCAGGGAGGGTTCACAGACATTCAGATGTGATTGGTTCTATCTGAGCCAAATTTTCATTTCCAGGCCAGACAAGGAAGTTAACACAGTATCACAAGACAGGCCAGGTCCCACGAGGCCTGTGTGGATGGGTTTGATGTAGATGTTGGGGAATGGTTCCAAGAATGGATGGGGATCTGAGTGAGCCAGACGTATTCTGTTATTGAGCAGTGCGTACGACTGCGGCAGAATTGTACTGCCTAACACCAGCACTCTTCTGTGACCATAGGTGTGGCTGACTTTGAATGAGAACTGGGTCAATTTGTACTTATTCCTGGCACATTCTCCTTTTGCTATTTTTTATATCAACATTAAAAATCTGCATGTGAACAGTTTTAAAAATATATCATTTGCAAAACAGTTTCACATCTGCCAGCTACCTAACGGCACTCACAAGAGTCTGCTCAGGGGAGTCTGCCTCCATTTCCCACGGGAAGAGATTAAGGCTGCCACCTGCCCCAGTTTGGGGCACCACTCCATGACAGAGGGAGCCCTAGAAATATGGTCAGTCGGTTCCTGGTTCTCTTTAACAGTTTTACTTTATTACGTATTAAAATAGAATGCCTGACTATTTTTTATTGCTGAAGCCCTTTGGGAGTGATGATAGCTCTAGCTATGGAGCCCGTATCCAGTGCTAGGTTCTGTCCCATGCACTTTCCTGCAGCCCACTCCTTCAGCCTTCACAGCAGCCTGTTGAAAAGAGGGTTTATTGTTATCCTAGTAAATAGTTGGGGAGACTGGGTTAGGGTAGCTTGGTAGTTCACCCAAGCTTGCAGGCACTCTGAGTGCCCGAGGGAGCCAAAGTGTTCTGATTCAAGAGGCTGTGCTTCGAGGCACGCAGGGACGAGGCTGTGGAGGCTGTGGCCCTGCTGGGCACGGAAAGCAATGGTTCCAAGGTCAGGTACGTGATCGGAGGTCCCTCTTTACCTTTCCTGGGGAGGGTGTGTACAGGTGGGGGGAGCTGCTTTCTGCTGAGGTGTCCACACATGTTCTACGTTGACACTCTTAAATCCGGGGGCATCCGAATAGCCAGAGGTTGTGGGTAGAAAGAACTGGAGCTGGATGGGGTGGGGGCAGTCTTGTCTACAGCCATAGGATAGTTTATCGTGGAGCCCAAAGGCAAACTCAAGCCCCAGCTGTCTGTAGAATGTTCTTTTCAGCCCTCTGACCTCTCATTTAAGCTTCTGTCCCTCTGCGTTTCCGTTTTCTCCCCCCTATAACGAGGGATCGAATCTGACCATGCCAAATCTTTCATCCAGCCTATGCTGTAGCTTTCATTTATGGCCATACTGGCCAGATAATGCTCAGCCACTGCCTAGAGTCAACGGAGAGAGAAAAGTCACCCGCAGCCTCGATGATCCAGAATATTTGGATTTACTTGTGACAAGTGGTTTTCACTAGGATGTAGACAAGCCTTGCTGGTATCAGAGCAACAGGATGGGTACATCTGATGGCTTCTACATGGCCTGGGGTCCTTCAGTGGGCTGTGGTGCTGGAAGAGAAGAACAGAATCTGGGTTACCAGACTTGCAGGGTTTGCTGGACAGGAACAGACGGGTACCAACAGGGGCTACTTTGAGTGGAGATTTTGTGGGTACAGAGATCGGTCTTCACTTTTCCAAAACTGGTGTGCAGATTTTTCTTCCTTTGAACTTACAGTATAATTTGAGTAATTTTATTGCCTGAATATCTTATCTGGCTCTATATCATGGCTCTTCCCATCCAAGAAGGCATTTCACAGCATAGCTCCCTGGACAGGTTCTAGCACGGGAAGGGAGTGTGAGGTTGACACCACACACATGTGCACAAAATTCTCACGTTCGTTGTGACCATTGTGTATTGCATATGCATACTAATAAAATGGGAAACAAAATAAAATTAAAAGTTATTTCAACTCAAACCTGCTACCAGCTGGGTCTTGGACTGCGGTTAGTTGGGTCTTGACATTTTTACTGCCATTTTGGGATGAGAGCCACAGGCAGTGGCAGACTGTGCTCTGTGTAGGGGACTGTCACTGTGTGATCTTGGGCTGGTGTTTAATTTTCGTGGTCATTTATATTCATTCTCACGTGAGAACACTGGCAAAAAGGGTCTCTCAAGTCTTCCCATCTCCTCCTGTGTTTTGGTCCTCCCCTTCAACCCTCCATTGCCCACAAAGGCAGAAATTTAAGGCTCCGTCTTCCAATTCTCAGCCCCATAGATTGGGATATGTAGAGCTCCTCCCCACACTAGAACAGAGCAGTGTGTTGGGCTACACGCGGCAGAGTCACTGAGGCCCTTTGTTGGGTCTTCTCCGTGGGTGGTTATGTGGGGCAGATGAATTCATTTCTCAAGAACTGGGTGTCTTTGCTGAAAGCCAAGAAGAAAACATCTATACAGAAGAATTGTGTGCCTGGCCTCAGAACTGCCAAAGCACTTGTCATCTGCTTCCTTGAGGGGCACAACTTTGACCCAAGACGTGCCATTTTTACCTCTAAAAATACCCTAGGTTAATAGAAACAGCACTAAAATCCTCCATTAAGAAACAAGGAGTGTATCGTGCATTTGTATCTCTAAAGGACTTGGAATTCAGATACCAGTGACTTTCAGCATCAAGTCAATCTCCACTATATCGCATGAGGGAGGGAGAACTGTGCAAAACAATTTGGATAGAAACTTCGAGAATGTCGCCTGTTACGTTCCCTTCTCGTCTGATATGTCACTGTCTTAACACCAACCCCGTGAGTGGTAGGTGGGACATTTTCATTGCAAAGTTGTTCTTTGGGAAATTGAGGATCAGAGCAGGGAGGAGGCTTCTATGATTGACCTGGGATCGGGGCCTGATCTGGGGCAGGGCACATCCCCCCCGTCCCTCCTGAGTGTCACACTGCTTCCCCAGCGCCCCTGCAGCCACCTCTGCTGTGCCCGGACTGTTCTTTTCCCTTTGAATGTGTCTCTCATTTGCTCCATGGCCGAGGGCGCTCTTTGTGCGGTAGGCAGTCTGCACTTGCTCCTTTCAGCCCTGGCAAGAAAAAGTAGAAATTCTAAAAAGCAGCAATTATCCCTCCTGGTTCCTTTGTACAGAGCTCTGTAAATAATTTATTTGGATTTAAGGGCCTACAGACTGAAAAACATATTGAACTGCATTTAGAACTCCAATGCAGTGGGAGGGGAAATAAATTTGTCTTTGAAACCAGAGAAGACAGAATGACCTAAGAGTTCCGGCGCCGTGAGGCTGGCTTTGGTCAGATCGCAGCGGGACGGAGGCTGGGGGTTTTGTTTGTTTGTTTTTTAATGGCACATAAGGATCGCCAGGGAGGTTGCCCGGTCCACCTCCCTCACCCGTGGCACGGGGGATTTTGGAACCGCTGGCTGCGGAAATGGAACAACAGCGAGACAAGGCTGAGCTGGGGCGCTTCCCAAGCCCCTCCTGCTGCACTCAATACCTGGGTGAAACAAAGAAAATTGTGTCTGCCAAGCTCTCTTGCTGGAGTCACAAGATTCCCGGTGTCACGCAGCACTCTGGAATGCCTGCCACAACTCAGAAGGGGCTCGCTGCCGGCCGCGCGGGAGCCGCAGTGCACCGGAGTCTTCAGATAAAGACATTTAGTACGGAGTTGAAAAACCATGCGATGGTCATGGATTTGGTGAAGAGTAACTGGTTTCCCTCCCAGAGAAGAGCCAAGGTGTGCATGCTCCATATATGTCAAGGCCTGAAGACGGCCGAGCAGCCGGCCAGCAGATACGAGGTACGGCTGACCCGGGTGGGGAGCTGCGCGCGCTGGGTCTGCGCATGAGTGGGGCCCGGGAGCGCCTGGGCAGCTCAGGTGCTTTGGATGACCGCGTCTGCGTGTAGCCTTTCCTGAGGTATTTGGAAAAGACTTGCATCTGCGTTTATGCGTATTTGATAGGCTCCAAAGAGTTTTGAGTTGGGTCGTTGGGATCCACATTTAGGAAAGGTTGTGCATTCCTGTGAGTGCAGGTTTCTTAGCTCTCTGTGAGTTTGCAGTGATCTACCTTGAAAAGCAAATTCCTGTTTGTCTCTTGGTGGGTTATACAAAGGTATGCATTACCTACCTTGGCCAAGTGAAAACAGTTGATTCACAAAGGTCTTGTAGTCTTTGAGAGTGAGTTTGAGTTTTCAAGTGTGGACTGTTTTGTGGAAAAGAGAGGGAACTTTGGAGATTTAAAATGTCAGCGTGAGATAAACGCATGACTCAAAAACCTTCTTGTATTCAGCCCCTGGTACCAGCCGCAAGCTGTTATCTTTTCAGAAAGTAAACACACATGAAATCTAATCAGCTCTTTATTGTACATGGAATAAATTATGAATGACACTGTAATTGACTCCTGGTACCTCAGGTACCCATCTCTTTTGATAAATGTAACATGTAAACTGGCAACATTTTATGAAAAGGTAACCTTTCTGAATATTGATGCTGCTATTAGCAAAACCTTCCCATGAATCCTGGCAGAGGTTCAGATCTTTTGTTCTCCATGGTTGGCATAAGGAAGCCAGTGCAATGTGGAAGGAACAGGTTTAGCAAGGTTCAAGGCCTGCTGCTTCTAGTTCCCATCCTGGAAGTGTGAATTTCCATGTTTACAACAGAGATGGAAAGGCCACAGAAATAATGGCGCTAATTAAATTTAGTAATAGTTGTTCATCACTTCATTGTCCAATCAACCAGAGCAGAAGGTGTGCAATTAGAAGATGATTGAAAGAAATCAGAGATGTTATTATTCACAAGTAATTAATCGGATGAGACAGGATTTTATCCTTGTATAATTTTCACTGAGGTCATTTTCCAGTCCGCCAGAGATGGCAAACTTATGGAATTGTACCATTATGCATTTTACAGTAGAGTTCATGGCTCCATCTTAAACCCTATGGAGCAGTCACTATTGTATTTCCATTTTTTTCACACAAGAAAGTTTACCGATTCCTTCATTAGTGTATCCACATGGAAGACAACAGTGTGAAAAAGTACATCTTATCAGAGGCTGTAAAAACTTTGGATGTAATGGTTCTCATAGTTAAATGTGTGTGTATATGTGTATGCGTGTGTGACTTTCACCTTATCCTAACATTCACAGCCAACAGTTGAGCCACCAATGTTAAACTGAGTCCCAGGCCCCTCTCCTGGCCATCGGTGTGATTCTTTGGACAGTATTTGCTGAGTCTGTGATGTAAGAAGTGGTCCAGGTGGGCCCTGCTGTCTGGGCTCGAGGGTAGGCTGGGTTCATAAACCATCAGATAGAATCTATACCTCCTGGACCCCTGAATTTTGAGTTTTGAGTTTTGCTTGACTTCCTAGGAAACGTTCTCAGAGTGTAAAATATTCCCCATTCACTAAGCTATGCTTTTTGTTATTCCCACTGGGACATGTCAGTACCGTTTAGATTGAGGGAGCAGAGAAGGAGTGAACCTCCTTGCTCAGTCTCTCAAGCTGAGCAGATGAGTGAGTGCAGTCAACAGCCTCTTGCTCCTGCCTTTGGACTTGGCCTGACAACGTCTCCTCTTTGGTGAGCTCAGGGGCCATAAGTTAACCAGCCCCAGGCTTTGACCAAAAGTGCCCAATGGGGTGAACCATCAGTAGGACTACTGGGGTAAACTCTCAATGCACAAGGGTGCTGAACTAAAGGAACTGGTAGATTTCCGGTTGAAAACCTTATGAATTTCAAGTTCTTTTTTGTGAGGACCAGCAAATCTGCTTGAGTCGAGTGCAAGGTCTAAAGATTGGGACTTTTGTAAAATTTTAGCCTCGGTCCTGATCTGTGTTAGTGTTTGGCACAGCGACCTCCCACTTGGGACAAGCAGCGACCCTTCTGTAACTCCAGCCCAGGGATGAGTCAGCCACATTTACCCACTTAAACTGCTTTTAATGAGAGTTATAAGCAGAACTTTTAGGTTGAAAGTGAATTAGGGCAGGAAGCGGAGGAGGCATCTCTGTGTTTGTATTTGCGAAGCCCAGATCTCCGTTGACTCTACAATGCCCCCCAAACAACAGGAACATGGTATCTGAAGGGGATTTTTCTTCCTGCACACATATTTGATAAATTTCAGATATTGACAAAGCTACCATCAGGCCGTGATACGGCCTGTCTCTGAGCTCTGCCTGCTGCTTACCTTGCAAGCACAGACACCTGCTGAGGCTCCTTCTGAATCAGAGCTGCACAACTTTAGGAAATCACAGGGAGTTCCAAGCTCTGCCTGAACCTTTCAGAGTGTGTCTCTAACTGATTGTGGAGACCTCTCTGATGAACTCTTAGGCTGGGACTTAGAAATCAAAGTTAACTCATCTATCTTCTGACAGGTGACAGATTTTAATGCACTGAATCATAGGATGAGCTAGGAAAAAATTTTGTATTTGATAATTATTATTTGGCCGTGCCTTTGAGTACTTTTCAAAAACTCCGTGATCATTTGCATCTTTCCATTCTCCTCCCACCCCCCTCGGGGAAGAAGGTGGTGCTCAGGTGTGAATGGATTTAAGTACTGTGGTGAAATTTAGAGAACTATATAATGCTCGTGACTCAGTGGCCTTGGAGCAGTGTCAGGGCACTGGCAATACACGGCCAGTAAGTGAAAAAGCACCCACTCGATGGCTACTTCCGTCTTCTAGTTCTTATGCTGTTCACGTTTCCTGCTCACTTCTCGAGCAGTTGGAGCCTAATCATCATAATGGCTTTAAAACCTCAAGGTTCTTATCTGCAGATTTCATTATTAGGTCTGTTGTTGCTATATCTGTTTCCACTGCTTACTTTTCCTCCTGATTATGAAGCATTTTTTTGCATACCTGGCAATTTTTAAATTGAATTTTAGTGTCGCGAATTTTGTACTGTTGGTTTCTGGATTTTGTTGCATTCCTGTGAAGACTACCGAAATTTGTTCTGGCAAGCGGCTTGGCTGTTTGACAATAGCTTGGTTCGGTGAAGGCTTCCTTTGGAGAGCTGTGAGAGCAGGTCCAAAGCAGGCTTTTCTGCCTGTCAGTGTTCTCCGCCGAGAATGAATCTGCTTTCCGCCCTCAGCGTATCTGGTCGTGTCTGCGGACAGTTTTGGTTGTAACAACTTGTGGGAAGATACCACCGGCTTCTAGTAGGTAAAGGCCAGAGATGCTGTTCACATCCTGCCATGCACGGGTCATTTCCCTTCTAAACCAAAATATCCAGGCTAAATGTACATAGTGTTGAGGCTGAGAAACTAGTTAATTTAGCCCTACTATTAATATATGGCCCTTTTCAGGATTCTACCTGATGCTCAGGTGTGTCAAGATCTTTGCACTTGGACTGGGAACATAAAATCTTTCCATCTCCGTGTGAAGCTCCATAGTTCTCTGACCTACCACTTTCTGATAGGTTTTACCCAGTCTCAGGTGCTTTTCTCTCAAGCAGATACAGGTCAGTGTTCAGCCAAGGACTGAGGGGCACCCTAGAGGTTATCAGTGCTTTCTTTCATTACAGTTTCCCTATTTTCACAAATGCTGGTTATGTCAGAAGCCCTAAATCCTGTCTCTGCCTCCTGTGCAGATTGACACCCATACTCTGTTGAGCTTCCCCTCCCAGAGCTGAGACCTGGGAACTGCCTCCAGCTGGGTACAGTTTTAGGGTTTTCTTCTCTCAGGAATTGTAGACCTGTCTTGAGTATTGTACAGTGCCTGGAAGCCATTGTGTCATGGTTTTTGCCTGGCTACTCCACCAAGGCTGAAAGGAGGCAGCTGCCTGGGTGGTTTGATGTCTCGCTAGTGCTGAGAGACTGCACTCTCTGCTTTGACGAATGCTTTCAAGTGGCTCCAGTGTGTCTTTAGGTCTTGTGAAGCAAAAACGCTCGAGTTTTAAGTGTTTGAGACTGAAGCGAGCTTGATTCTAGATTAAAGAGGTCACGGGAACCAAACAAGAGGAAAAACAAACATTCCCTTTCTTCCTGGAGCTATCAAAAGCTGCAAAACAACTTTACCTATTTCTCAACGTTGCATCCTGAAGAGACATAGCCAGGTCAAAGTTTCACTTCCCTTCCAGCTTGCAAGTGATGTTTTCTGCTGCAATATGTCGGCAACAACTCTGGCTGCAGGGGTGACACTGGCCCTCTGGAAAGTGCAGCCTGGCGTCTTCTCTGGGTGTGTGAATGGAAGCCCTCTAGGAGCCTCCACAAGCCCCTACCTGCTGGCAATGGCTGGGAGCCTCCGTTGGCGACTCCCAGGAAAGGGGAATCCTGGAGGAGAAAGAGAAATGAAGTAACCATCTGTGAGTCTCAGTGCTGTCTACTCTCCGTGTTCTCCTGGCCCCTCGCTTCCTCGCCAATGCAAGGCTGTCAGGTGTCAATGTCCTGATGAGGTACAAGGGATCAGAGGTCTGGAATTAGTTTGTTTCTGCCTGGTGGCACATCTGATGAGTGAGGTCTGTCCAGTGTTACTGCACTGTGCCATGTTTTATGACGGGTGAAGTGTGAATTGGCCCAGGCCCTTAGCAGTGAGTGCTTGAAGCTTATATGGCAACGGTTTGGCCAGTTTCCACCAGGACTTGGGTACTAGTGGCGAGGTCGTGCCTCTTCAACCACATCACGGTGAGACAGGACATGAGGCATCTTGCTGTGGTTAGGGTGATGATGCTAGATTGACATTCCGTGGGGTCCTGTGAACTGAGCAGTTTGGGCAGTTTTCTTGTCAGCTCTGAGTTTAGTTTCCTCATCTATATTAATGAGAAAAATAATAATACCTATTGTGTGTGGGTTCCTGGAAAGAGTAAAAGAGATAATCGATCTAAAAGACTTTGCCTGGCATGGAGGCAGCAGCCATAGGGGACAATCTTCCAAGTTCCAATATACTTTTTCTACCATATGCAACCCTGCCACAGGGCCATGGTATGAAGTTATGATCCCTGGACCCTGAGGAAGGAAATTGCAACTGGTGCTTTACAAATGCTGCTTCTGTGCAAACAATCTGTACTCCTGCGTGTAGCCTCCCTCCCTGAAATAGAAGTGTTGGGTGACAGAGATTTATGACTTTCTATATTCTTGGCTTCGGTTAATCCCCATAGATGAAGAAATTCTGGGATTGGTTACCAATTGGCCAAGCGCAGACAGCAGTTTCTGTTCAGAGTCCATCCAGCACTGCAGAACATACTTGAAGGAATCTTTGAGAGAAGTGTGCAAACCAGCAGAACCAAAAAGAAACATGGATAGAGGGAAACACCTAAAGAGAAAGTGTAACAAAAAAAAATAGACTGGTATTTAAATCACTTGATTGGTATGCTTCTAAAACAGGACCAACTGTCTCATAAAATCTGTGGCTCTTCCCTCACAATTATTATTTTTCAATAGTATATAAGCTTTCAAAACATAACAATTCAACATGAGAAACTGGTACAAAATCTTTAAAAACATGTATGCATGAAGTTAGGGGTGGATGGCTAGGCAAAATGATAAGCCACATCTGTGGTCAGCCGTGAATTCATGACTGCTGAGAGCTCGTGAGCAAGTGACTTGATACATATCTACATATCTAAGTCCTGTATGATGAAGCCGGGGCAGAGGCAGAAACATTGACAGGGCATTCTGATGTGAGGAAGACTCCTCTGGAAATTCTTATTAGGGTCAAAATGGTGTTTTACTACCTTAGGAACGGACGCTTGGTCCCCACACCTCAGTGCATTCTAAATACTCAGTAGAGCCTTCTAAAAATACAGGCCCGTGAACTACTGGGTGAAGGAGTCCCAGACATCTCAAAAAAATTCTTTGTTTTGTCTTGCTTTTGTGGTGTTGGGGATTAAACCTAACATGCCTGGCAAGTACTCTACCACGAGCTACTGCCCAACCCCAGGAATGTATGTTTGAAATATGAAAACTTGACCCAGATGCAGGTTTGAAACCCTAATCTGAAGTTCCAGGTCAATATTTTGCAACCACACAAGCCCAGAACAAGTGACAGACCACAGTGTGATTGCCACAGTAGAGAGGTTGTGCGTGGCAGGGCATGAGGGTGGGGGTCAGCGTGCGTCCGGGAAGCCGGGATGACTGTGTATGAGGATGGTGGAGGAACAGGGAAGGGACAAAGGAGGCTGGTGCTGGCCGATCCCTGAAACGGCTCATTGATCCTGCCCACAGCTGTGTGGGGCACATGAGCCCTGTTTGTGCTGAGAGAAAAGTCTGTGCAGCTCAGACAGATGTGCAGCCAGCGCAGTGACAGTCGCAAGCGGCAGAGGAAGGTCTTGGCCCTGTTGTGTCCATTCTGAGGTTTGCACTTCTTGCCTGGCCCTGGGGAGAAGAAAGGGAAGGAGCCGATCTCTTCGCAGCAATGACCAGACCTTGGTGTGCCCAGCATTAAGCACAGAGATGCGGGCAGTGCTCTCTATGCCCGAAGCAAGAGGTAGATGGCGGCAGCCAAGCCCTTGACCTCCCTTCCTCTCGCCTGCTGGAGGCCTTGATCCTTCTCAAGGATTTTTCAGTAAGCACCTCCTTTCAGTGTCGATTTCTCACCACCTGTTTTTGCTGTCCCTATTTCTCTTCTAATGAGCTGAGTGATTAAAGAGAAAACATGTACTCAGACTTATATGTGCCAGGAACTGCTCACGGTGCTGGGAGCACAGATCACACAGGCCTGGCTCCCGTTGCTGCTCCTCATCTGCTGGGGCTGGTGGGTTGGACCCAGGGAACTCGCACACTGCACAGAAAAGGAGACATTGGGGCGCGTTCCTCATCGAAGATCAGGAGGCGTCCAGGCTTCGTGGGAAGAGGGGAAGAGTGAGAATGTGGGCAAAAAGGAATGGCGATTTCTGGGAGAGGGAAGTCTGAACAAAGCCCCGTAGTGTCTCTGGGCTGAGGACACTGGGATTGCAGCTACAACTTGAGGGACAATTCCTCAGACTCCTCAGCTCAAGAAGTTTGCTTCCAGACTCCTTAAATCTGGCTGAAAATCGGTCCACGCAGTGTAGGACAAAACGCTCAGATGGAACAAGCAGCAACCAGCCAGGAGAGGACAGCTACTGCGGTGGTCAGGTGAAGAGTTCTAGTGCTTCCTCATAGTTGAGGATCACTCAAGTCCCCCTCCATGTGAAATGTGGGGACCTCATTGCATTCAGGGCAATTTATTAGGGTCCTCAGAGGGTCATGCTTGGAGGTACGGCCAAACAGGCTTAGTGTAAAGGGCGCTCTCCATCTGTCCCGTAACTGTTTTAAAAATAGTCATTGAAAGAGCCAAGCCATTCCTCAAACTCTTGGTTTGATAATTGTATCAAACCAAAATTCAACACTTAGTGAAAGCCAGCAACCAATAGTGTAAAATGTAAAAGTCTGTCACCCAGTCAAAACTCAGTACACAAAGAATCCAGAAAATATGATGCATAGAATAAATACCAGAAGTGAATGGAAATAGATTTATTCATGACAGAAATGACATTAATGACAGAATGATGGAATTAACAAGGAAGGACTTTAAAGAGAAGCTATTATATATTGCTTCCTTTTAAATTCAAGGATTTTACGAGAGACATCACCATAACAGGAAGCTAAATGGAACACAAACATTTTGTATGTGTGTGCATTAAAAATTTATACATTATATATAATACATTATATATCATATTTTATATATAATCAAATAATAGAAAATTTACAGAAACAAAAGGCATTATTTGGAATGGACAATTTACTGGATAGAATTAATGACAGATTGGATTATTTGAAATGGACATTTTTGTGGATGGGATTAAAGGCGATTGGAAGCTGCAGAAGGAAAGGTTATTGAGCATTCCAAACTGAACAGAGGAAAACAGACAGAAAGAGACAGACAGACAGACACCAGAGACAGGCAGAGATAGAGAGACAGTGCAAGAGTAAGCACGAGGGTGAGAGGGTGCGCCTGAGAGGGGACAGAGCCTTGGGGACCTAGAGGACACTGTTACAAGGTTCAGTATATTCACGACTAGACTCCCAGAAAGAGTATTAAAGTGGTAAAGAGACGAAAGATCTAAAGAGTGTGGCTTAAAAATTGCCAAGGTTAATGAACTCTCCATAAGAGCATTTCTTGTTAAGCATACTCACTCTCCAAACAACAGTCCACAGAGCCCTCAGGGTTCCTGATCCAGGGAAGATGCCTGCTTCCTTGTGATTGCCCTGTATTGACTAACTGAAGTAGCTTCTTATAACCGATACATCAGCGCAGTACAGGACCTCTGACTGGCTGTTAGAAAAAGGAAACGTGACTGGACAGATGCTGTCTGGATTTGTTATCTATTGCTGTGTAACAAAAGATCCCATACTCAGTGGCTTCATACAGAGTCCACTTATGATTTCAGTTTTGTAGGTTAGAATTCCTGGATTGGATAGTTTCTTCACTTCAGAAAGTTCTCTTCATACTGTAAGTGTCACGGGAAGCTCTTCTGCCATCTGAGGCTCACAGTCCTCCCCCAAAACCATGAGTTCATGTGATAATTCAGTTCCTGTGGTGGTGGGACAGAACTCCACATCTCCTCCCTGCACCTCAACTGAAAGCTATTCTCAGTTACCAGCGGCCGTTCTCAGGCGCCTGCCTTGCTGGCCTCATCTACAGACAGTGCATACTATGTTCATTTGCCTCTGCCAGGTCACCGGAGTAATCTCTGCTGCTTGACACGCTGACAGCTTTAAAAGTCTCACGTAATTGGGTCAGCCCCACCTGGCGTAATCTCTCTTTGATTCACTCCGTGTCACCAAATTAGTATCCTTTAATTACATCTGCAAAATCTCTTTGTGTGTGACATGATTTAATCATTGCAAGCACTGGCCTATTGTGTTCAGAGGCTCTGCTCACACCTGTGGGAGAACGGAATACATGAGCACCTGTACAACGGATGGTTGTCCAGGGGCTACCTGAGTGTGCTGCTCGCTAACTGTTTTTAAAATGTTTGTCTCTGTGGAGAACAGGAAATGATGGAGCCGTTGGATGTGAGAGCACATAGGTTGGAGCCCATGAGCGAGGGCTTCCCTAAGGAAGGGTGCTCCTACTCTGCTTGTTAGAGTTTGGAACTGGGATGGCCCTCGAAGCCTCATGTAGTTGGGAGGTGCTTAAGTTGTGGAGATTGATTGCATTAGAGGATTAACCGTTGACTTCCTGTGCTGTTGCAGGGTGGGGCCTGTTGAGGGGGCACTGCTGAGGGTGCGAGGGATCACTGAGGCTGTGACTCAGATGCTTGGCCTGGCATCAGCTTGCCTCCAGTTCGCCCTCTCCTTCCTCTTGTGATGCTCTGAACAGCTGTTCTCCACCAGACCTTCTTCCATGCCACCATTGCCAGCCAACCAGGAGCAAGATGAGCCCTCTGAAATGTGACCTCCGCCCTTAAGTTGTGGGTGTCGGGTCATATGTCCTAGCAATGCAGAAGTGACTGAGACACAGCTCAACCTCCCTAGGTGCACCTGACATGAGCTCAGCTTTCGGTAGACGTCTGTGGGATATGTTACAAACAAAGGAGTGAACAACAGCACAGGATGTGTGATTTAGGTGAAATCCTGAGGCCAGGGTGAGCTATAGGTTATGACGTTGCATGTATAAGAGATTTTCTAGTTCCGTACCTGTAGTAGGCTCCCTTACAGATTCACTCACTTTGCAGTGATCGGTAGGCAGAGAGACAGATGGACAGGGAGCGTCTCTACTTCACCCAAGTGAAGCTACAAAGTGGAGGTCATTAGCTTTATCATTCTTTTCATTAATCAAATTCTAAATAGTGAAATAGTTTCAATTCCTCTTTGTGAGTCGAATTTTTATTGCTTCTCCACCCAAAAAGGACTTTGAGGTAGTTCCAAAACAATCCAGGATTTAGAAATAATGATGTATCGGAGAAGCAAATAAGGATGAAAGCAAATGGAGAAATATTTCCTCAGAGGAGACAGCAGGTGGCTCACCATTTTGTATATAAGGCAGGAAGTCACTTTCCAGCACAGCAGCCTGGAGCCAGGAGCCAGTGCACCGTAGGGACGCTTCTGCACTGGGACCAGGTGCCTCTTAGCCCTCTATTTAGAGAAAGCTCATGAAAAATCATTATTTTAGCTGCAAATGTGCTCAACGGATTAATGAGCTCTGGACACTGCTGGCTTCTCTGTTTTTGTCTGTTTGCTACCTTGTGTTGCCCTGCGGTCCCCAAGAGACAACCTGTTAAGGGATGATGGGCTTGATCAGGTGCCCGAAGGGACTGGACATTGATTGATGATGTGCGGAGAGGGTCCTGGGAGTGGACGGAGGCATGGTGTGCTCAAATCCTTACTGTTGTTTTGGAGGGAAGAAAACTTCCCTAGCTCCTAATGTGTGCCTGCTACTGCATTAGGTACATCGTAACAAAACCAGGAGACTCTTCAACAAACAGTTCTGCAATAATAACTATTTATTTGCATCGGCTGTCTAATCTGCGGGAACTGTTGCAAAATGAGAATATGAGTCCTCTTTTCTAAAAAAAGAGGGATCTTCTCGCTAATGTTATTCAAACAGAACTCTCATTTGTTTTCATATTTTTTCTTTCTCTTGATTTTTTCATGGCATTTTAAGTTTTCTAATTAATGGCAGCCCCGGTAAAGAAAAATTACGATTTCACATTAGCGTGACTGTTCATCTTTTTATTGTGCAATGTTGATTTTAATATAATGATAGAGCCATTTAACTTACAGAATTACAAAAATAACCCAATTCATGTTTTTTTTTTAGCTCAGCCATGCATATCCATATTTCACTTTATCCAGAATGGTGGAAGCGCTGCAAAATGCAACCATTGCATTTCTTTCTTTAAAATAATCCCATTCCCTCAACACTCTGCTTTTTGCTTGGTGGGGAGCAAGGTTAGGCTGCAAGGAAAGGCAGCTCTGGGTTGTAGCATCTTCCCTCCCTTGTCCATCCTCGTTTCCGCATCAGGATCGCGACAAGAGCCAGAGACACCCGACAGGACTGCCCTGTCACCCGTGTCTCCTTGCTCCCTGCATTTGAAGATGAGTCGGGTCCGGAGGGAGGCATGGCTTTTGATATAATTACTCACCTTGGCTTCACTGTGCATGCTGGGATATTGTGGGGTCCCCTCCCCCAAATTGATAAATTCGACAATTGAAGGTGTCTGTGCATCAAATGACACTGTGAAGAGAATGAAGAGACAACCCACTTATGGCAGGGGTGGATTTTGGGGACATTGAGCTAAGTGCAAGAACCCAAAGCCACACGAAAGGGTGAAGATTATTTGACTCCGTGCGCATGAGGCACCTGATGCGGTCGATTTATAGAGATGGGTCGAATAGCAGCTACCGGGGAATGAGGAGGGGATGGTGAGCTATTAATCAAAAAGTATTGCATTTCCATTTGGGAAGATGAAAACATTCTAGAGAAGGATGGTGATGATGGATGGTTCTAGGGTACTGTTCAGGTACTTAATTGTACATTTGAAATCGTGAATTTTATATTACGTATATTTTACCATAATAAAAGAGCCCTTTAAGATGATTAAGCCAGGAGCGTGGGCCTTCCCCGTGTGCAGGCACCTGTGCCAATACGAAGGTCCCACACCCTCGAAGCTGGCCTTGCACTTCCTTGTGTTTAAGGACTATGAACTCGAAATGAGTAAGACAGCTCTGAGTTGTAGCTTTCTACCAGGTGAGGGAATCCCTGAGGGCAGAGTTTGGGTCTTATTTCTTCTCCTATGTGTTGGTTGAACTAAAACTCTAAGCAAAACGGAGCTTACTCATGATATTTTCTCTTTAAATCACTTTATTAAGGTATAATTTACATATATTAATATTCATATATTTTAAAAGGACACACTTTATTTGTTTTGGCAGATGCCCACAGCAGTATAACCATGCCTAATCAAGGCCGAGGATGCGTCCACCCACTCTGAGGGTGTCCTCAGAGCCTCCCCAACCCAGCACCTGGCACACAACCACCTGTCTTCTGTGGCCGGCTGTTACCTGTTTTGCAATGTTCTATGGTGGGAATGCTGAGTAGTCGTTTGTGCTATGATAAGTTTTCATGACAACTTTAGTGTCTTCATGAAGTCGATGTTCTGCTGAGGCAGCAGAGGGCGAGGGCTTCCGCCTCACACAGGTAGACGTGGACTTTTATCCTGAGTGATCTTTTATCCTATTCCCTTTTCACTCTGTGCCTTTCCACACATTCTTCTCTTCCCCAGCATCGTTGCTTCGTGCACACAATGGCGCCATAATGGTACCTTCCCCTAGGGTGGCCGTGAGCCAGAATACCAGCATGTGTGGAAAATGCTTGGCTCAATGTAAGAACTCACTAGTGCTTAGCCTTGATCACAAGATTGTTCATTTTTATTTTTATTTTTTTTTTATTATTTGCAATGCTTGGGATTAAACCCGGGGCCTGGGCAAGTGCTCGGCCACTGGGCTGCATCCCCAGCTCCTCCTATCCTTTCTTTTTTGTTGAGGTCTTGCTAGGTTGCCAGGCTGGCCTTTATCCTGCCATTATCCTGCCTCGGTCACCCCAGGACCTGGGTTTATGTGCCCAGCTTGTTGGTACTCTTACAAACAGTAATGTTAAGGATAATGCTTCTTTGCCTGTAAAATGAAATTATGGTAGGCCCTTCCTTCTAGAGTTGCCATGGAAATTTACCTCATACCTGTGAAGCACTTAGCAAGGGTACCTGGCCTGTGGTAAGCACTCCATAGTGTAACTGCTACAATTTTTTCATGATTAAGCCATCAAGAACAAACTTGTGCTATCCTCCAGTAAGTAGGAGTTACCACTTTCCTTAATTTGAGGAAGCGTGAAAGTCAGTTATGAAAAGGGCTCCTTTCACATTGCTTTCTGTCAGGCTGGTTGCTAAATCAATCAAGCAATCAATCACAAAAAGTAGCCACAGGTGTAAAAGTGTGTCAAATGATGTTAGGCTCTTTCCTCCGCAGGGCCGGGGAAGGCATTCTGGCCTCACAGAGGCGCCAAGGGACAGGGAGCAACTTCATCCTACGTGGTGGTTTGTGTTTGTACCTGTTGCTTATAAAGAAGAAAAACAGCAAAAGTTAAAAGCTGGAGAGTCGAGTGGGCCACTTTCTCTTCAGAGCTTTCTGAAATGTTCCAAAGTCAGGGTGACTTCAGTGTACTTGGTTACAGAGTCATTCAAACTCTGTACAGGACTCCGAGGGAGAGTAGAAAATGATGGTAAGCAACTACTAGGGGTGTGGGGGATGTTCCCACTTGGAACAGGAGATAGGTTCAGTTTCTGGAGTGATCAGCTCACGCTTTACGGTGAGGAGAAAATGTTGGGGATGAGAGGAAACAGAATATGTGGGAAGGAATGCCTAAGGAATCAGGGGACAGCTGCATCTTTGATGTACAAAAGAGTTCAGCGAAATTTGACTTGGTAACTGAGTACTTAACACGCCTATATTTTGGATTTCTTTCTCTCCCCTCGCCCTCCTGCCCGATGTTTGCATGGAAATCTGCAGCCAAGTTCTCCCTCCGTGCTATTCTCATTTATACCTGCAAGCAGACGGGGAGCTGCAGTCACCCTGGTGGGAAAATGAGGGTGAACGCGGAAGGCCACTTCTCATTAGACAGCCAGGGGAGGCTACCTTCCTCCACGGGCCTCCACGAGAAGGAACAGGGACATAATGTGTCACTTCACATCCTGACGCGTCTCGTGTTCAAGTCAGGACTCTGTCAGATACCACCCTTGAAGACCAGAGTGAGGGAGAAACCAGGGGAGTGGGGGAGACCGAAAGGCCATGCCCTCATTCCAGTCCTAACAAGGGAATAATCCTGCCATTTGCAATCAGATAAGGGATATTATCTCAGTAATAAAAGGCAATTGAGAATCTAAATGAAAAATCTAATGCTTTTCACGCTGATTTATTTTATATTAGAAAAAGTTAAACCAGATGTAAACATGAAGAGATGTAGCATGAAGGGGGGAGTCACGGTGCCGGGAGAAATCTCAGTTTTGAGTTATTGTAGGTGCACAGTCGCATTAACCAGAAAATACACTGTCTGACATTAATTATCGTCACAGAAGAAAGTTCAGAAGATTGAAAACAAACATGTAGCACTGGCAGAGATCAGTCATGCATCCAGATGGTGCGGGAGAGACGGCTCTTCCCTGGAGAGGCTGTGCTACCCAGCCCCTTCCGTCCTGGATCCCCCCGCTCGTGTGTTGACTGCCCTCTGGTGGAATCCCCTGCCTCCCTGGGAAAAGGCGTTCTGGACACCAGCAACAGCTATTCCTATACTAAGGCAAACCTTGGCCAAAAATCTATCCTTGGCCTCTGGCTCCTTGGTATACAAGTAGACTTTTGATTTCTCCTCTCCTCTGTGAGCTACATATGTGTCCGGAAAGGCGAAGTCGGGCAGGCTGTGGGCATTCTTTGAAGACCTACAAATTCCCAACTGTTTCCTTCTCTCTCTTTTTTCTGGGGCATTTGAAATTTCAGCCCTTGACTTGCTTGCTCAGTGCTTCAGAAAACACAGAAGCCATTTCTACCCTAACCATGCAAACACACGGTGTGTACACACATGCACATGTTTGTGTATTCAAATGTGAGAGGAAGTCTGAAGATTTGGGTGAAGAGGGTGAAAAGGGAGCGTTTGAATAAGGTTGGGGCTTCTCCTGGCTTACCCTCGATAGATCTGTGATTAGAGCCAATTGCCTAGTCTCTCCGTACCTACACCATGACTGCATTACGGGGTTGCTGTGACGGGCTTGGCGAGGGCTCTGTGGAAAGCCCTACCCCAGGAGCTGGTGACGAGCATTCAATAAATGTCCATGGTACCGATCTGCAGTACTGTGTGCCAAACCCTGGGAACCAAACGCAACTCAACAGCAATGCTTTAGATTTCAAAAAGATGAATCTATGCAATACCGCTGGGACTCTAATTAAGTTCCCAGATGTTCTTGCAGAAAATCTATGGAGATCCACACAAAAAAGAATAAATTAATATTGTTGATAGCCTTAGGTGTGTTCAGGTAAGGTTTTGCTGTTAGATTAACTTGTTATAAACCCAGTGAAGAGAACTCTCAGATTTCAGAGCTCTGGGCATGTTAGGATTGCAGATAAAGGATTCTGGATCCACATTGTGTACTCAGATGTCACGAAGGAAGGGTCAGGAAGCGGCAAAACAGCAAACCCGGTAGCATGCACTGTCCCTTGGAGCTCAGCTCCTGTGGCAGGACTTGGGAGAATCAAGTGACAGAATGCTGAAGCTGTGCTGCAGAGCACTTAGTCCCATGCAGATGGAAGGTTCACGGATTTTGCCCTGTCTGTTCAGCCAAAGCTCCCAGAAGTATTGCTTCTGGCAGTGGCTGGTATTTGTAGGTCAACTTGATGCTGCTCTCAGAGTCCTTGTAAGGTACCAGGCTTGACTCTGGAGCCTCTGTGGAGCAGTATTGGCGGTGTTCTCCCCTGCACGGTGACAGGCAGTGGGTACAGGGTCAGGAGGGGTGGGGCAGGTCACGGAGCCACTGGTGTCGTGTTCTGGGCACTTGAGTCTGTTAGCCGCTCTGGGCCTTATCTGTGAACAACAATTACAAAGCTATGTGTCGTGGATGCAACTTAAGGACATAAAAGAATCAGAGTGAGGTGCTGTATATTAAAGAGCTTTGCAGATGGTCGTATTTATTCCATGCAGTGTGAAGTCTCGGGATCTTTTTATGATGCCTGGTCCTAGTCATAGTTTTCCCAAGGAGTAATTTTCATTTATCGAGTTTCTATCTGAGCTCCGTTCCTTGCTGAACAGGTATGCGTGATCTTGAACAAATCACTTAATCTCTCTGGGCGTCAATATCCCCACCTGTACATGAGAATAATGGTGTTATGCTTCTCTCACAGAATTGCATGAAGTGGTTGCCAGCATGCCGTGGCTCCCTGTGGCCCCTCAGGGTGCCCCAGTCCCAGGCCTCTGGCAGCTGAAGAGGGGCCTTACCTTTCCACACTCGGTGGCGGTGGTAGATCACTACTCCCTTCATTAACACACCAACTTCATAGAATTAAGCCTCGAGAGGACTGAGGTAGGCATCACTTCGCCACTCAGAAAGTAGCTTGGGCTGACCAGGGGCTCAGGATATGGTATGCTGCATGGTACACTGCCAGGACAAGAGTAAGGAAAGTGTTTGCATTTATAGAAAGAGCCACATAAATCCCATCACCCCTTAACTCTGACCTTGGCAAGGACCTCCTCTCTCTTCCGCCTGATTTCTACACTTCCTTCCCCCTCTTTTTCCTTCTTTTTTCCTTCTCTCTTTTCTTCGTCTTCTCTTTCCATTCTTTTCTCTTTCTTTCCTTTTCCTCCTCCTCCTCTTGTCTCTTTCCTTCTGAAAACGTTCTTCAGCCACCACTGTGCTGGACACCTGGGATGTATAGGTGTCCAGTCTTGTGAGGAGGGCTCCAGTCTCGTGGTGCAGCATATCTGGCCGGATGAGGAGATGTGGATGCCATGGGAGGACCCAGAGGGGGACCCAGCACACCCCGGCAGGCTCCAAGATGCTGTCATAGTGGAGGGGACATTTGACTTTTGAAAATCAGGTTAGTGTTCCTCACCTCAGGAAAAGACAGTAAATGGCTTGCCCGTTGAGCACAAAATGAATGAATGATGGTTAATTTTAAGCATTTCCCCACGTGGTTTCACAGACCACTCAGGGTTCATTCAGCATGTATTTTCAAGGGCTTACCGTGACTGTCCTAGATGTTACAAATCAACAACGAACGAAGAACTTACCTTGTGGGATGACACTTCCGAGGGAGGAAGTGGAAAACAAGCCAATAAATACGTCATGTATTGGACATTGTAAAAACTATGTTGAAAAATATCGCAATGGCATAAGCAGCAACCAATGCTGTATCACGAGAGAAGGCTCCGAAACAAAAGCTCTAATCCCACCTCCAACACTGGGTGAAGTTTTACACACAGCTGAGCTCTCTGCGTGCAGAAATCTCCAGTGCTTTTCTGTCGCTTAGGAAACAATAGTCATATCAGCACCACGTTTGAGGTCTCAGGGGCCTGACTTCTTGTTGGCGCTTTGGAGACACACAGGCTGTAGCATAGATCATGCATGTTGTCACAGTGATAACTGATGCCTATGAGTTCGTTCTGCACGTGTGCCCTCGCCCACAAACTATTAATTCCTTCCTGTTGGATATTTCAGATACTTCTGACGTTTTGATACTATGAACTTCTCTAAACAAGGTACTAGGAACCCACTGGCTAATGAAACTTTACTGTATTTTTCTTTATGGAAGCTCTAGGTGGTAAAGTGAAGGGCAGAGGCCATTGGGGTGCAGGTGAGGCTGCTTGGTTTTGCAAGGGTCATGAAGATCTCTGTCAAGACGTGGGACACACAGAAATTTAGGAAAATTACCAACAAGAGCTGCGGGTAGAAGTCATCTCCTGGAATTGGCAGCTAGGTGGCCGCTGGTGACCGGCATGCAAGGAACTTTGGACTGTGGGTCAGGGTGACTCCAGACGGTGAGAAGCTGAGGATGTAGTTGGGGATGCAGGAGCGGGCCTGAGTATGGGTGAACCTCTTGGGAGCACTTGTTGCTAGAGGGAAGGCCGAAGGGAGGAGGGTAACTGGCATGAAAAGAGATGCTTTTGATAAGTAAAGATAAGGAGTTGGCTGTGCTCAGACATGTTAGGAAGACTTCGGTAAGAATCTTGATGGCCCAAGAAGAAAGGAGCGCATCTGCCAAAGGACACTGTGCAGGATGAGGGGCTTGCTCTCCTCATTTGCACATCCGTCCACTCCTTTGTTTTCCTTTATCACTCGTTCATTACTTTGGGGTTTTTTTTGAACAAAAATTTATTGAGGATTCGCTATGTGTCCAGCCTTATATTAGACCCTAGGAATCCACAGACAAGTAAGATATATTTAATTTTATTCTCACAGAGTTTGTAGTAGAGGAGAGAAATGGAGATCAGCTGTAGAGTCACAAGCTCCACTTCCTTTAGACACCAAGATGTGTGCTGTTTGGTAAGAGGTTATACATCAGAGTCCTGATGCAGCCCTGAAAATAACACCAGGACAAGCTCACAGGATTGGGAGGAAGACCAGGAAAATAAGTTATAAAGTGTAATAATATGCACCCTGTGTGGGTGTGTATAGTCAGTGGGATGAGAAAATTCACGAAAAGTATGTGACTGGCAGGATATTAAAAGATATATAATTTTTTTTGATAAATCTATCCTATAAGACTGTGGTCCCTAAACTTTTTGACACCAAGGACTGGTTTAGTTGAAGACCGTTCTCCCAGATCTAGAGGGGATACACTTGTTATATCAGGTTGTTCAAAGACAGCTTTGCAGTGGCCAGCAGCAGCAGGGGGAGGGAGCAGAGAGCCAAGGTCTGCCCCTGTTGGACTAGCAGCAGCATTAGAAACTAATAGGCAAGCACCCAGAGAAAGTCCACAGGTGAGCTCGCGGCTCACCTCTTGCTCACTGCTCATCTGTCTGGTGTCCCTGCCTGTCCAAGGTCATGAAGCAGTGCCATGCCTAGGCCCAAGGACTGGGGATCCTTGTTAGAGAAGAAATACAATTTAGGATTCATTGTTGTGTTACAAATCTGTATATATTGGTAATACACAGTGTAATACACAGTATTTCAAGAGATTCACTAAATTACCTTTTGCCCACATATATGATGTAGCCTATTTGCAATTGTCTTCTTTTAATGACTTTAATTATCTCCCCACCTCTGTTTATAGGTGCTAGTTCAGCTGCTTTGCAGATGCAAAGCTGTATTACCAGAATAAAAGTGTATTTTTAAGTCGTACAAGTAGCAAAACCTCTTTTTTTTTTTTTCTTTTTGTTTTTTGAGATAGGTCTTGCTCTGTAGTCCAGTCCAGACTGGTCCTGAACTCCCTGGGTGGCCCAGGTTGCTCTCAAACTCAACGGCCTTTGCCTTCCAAGTGGTGGGGTTACGGACACCCTCAGGCATGTTTTGATATTGAACATGGGATGCAGATTATTTTCCAACACCTTTCCCAGTGTTGCATCCAGCTGGTATATGATACTGGGTGATCAAACCCAGGGCCTTGTGCATGCCAGGCAACTGCTTTACCTATTGAGCTACACTCCTACCCCGTAAAACCATTTTCATTTAAAAAATAGTTTGGCCAGGAGACAAGTCCCCTTGTTCCAGCTCAATGAGCAGGACAGACACACAGGACTCCCTGAGACTTTACCCTAAAGGAAATGGATGAAATTGATCTGCGTGGAGGGGTGACATCAGGAACAAGGCAGAGTATCTTAGCTGGACTGCGCGTTGGTATCTGCTGATCAAGAAGGCCCCTGATTGCATCGCTGGGATTCTTTGGATCCTTAGTGCCTATTGTTACCGAAGGTGGTCAGAGGGCCATGGAGCCTAGTCAGTTTGCCATTCACGGGAACTGTGGGGGCCCGGCAGAGAGAGAGGCCAGCCTGGGCTCCAAGCAGCTCACATCCATGTGTTGTTAGTTCACAGTGGGCCCTTGACCCATGACTGCGTAGTACATCAGGAATAAACCAGTAAAAAACGAGTTCACAGACGTCACATCGCAAGTAATGAACTTGCTAGACTGGATGGAGTTAGATTTTTAAAAAAGAGCACAGTGGCTCTTAAAAGAGCTCCCTCAGCTGAGGGCAGTGTAGGAGAGCAAGCGGCACGTAAGCCTCTCCTGGGTCAGCTCCCTTCACCCCTCCTGCTCCCCGACAGCTCCCAGCGTGGCTTGCTTGGCTCTGTTGAAGCGGCAGAGACACAGCTCGCTTCTGATATTGAACTTGGGATTTAAATGCTTTTTCCAAAATCTTTGCCCGTGTTGCCACATTTTGGTCCAACCTGAAAAATTTTCGTGTATTATCCAGTGTTCCTTCTTGTGGTGCGTCTGTGCTAAATGTGAGAAAAAGCAACGGAAGCAGGAAAGACTACATTGCCAGATGTAGCCAACCAGCCAAATTGTAATTCTCGGTAGGAGCAGTAGTACTTGGAACACACCGGCTGAAAGCGCCGGTGCTCTGGGTCTCAGTGGCTTGATCTGAGTCCGGGCTTCACCTAGTCCCAACTGATTGACCTTGGCGGTTCCTCCTCTGAAGTCGTTGCTCTCTCACCTGCCACAGGGAGGGGGCCCGGCTGACAAATGTACATCAGTGTGTGCCAGGCGCAGTTGTAGACACCCACTGTTTAGGCCCAGCTACTCACCAGGCTGAGGTTGGAGGATTGCAAGGTTGAGCACAGACTGGGCAACTGAGTGAGGCTCTGTCTCGACATTAAATTAAACTTTAAAATGCTATGGGTATAGCTGAGCAGTCCTAGGGATTCAATCCCCAGCACTGCAAAGAAAATGGAACAGACTACGCCTTTCTATCAGTCATGAAAACACAGTGGGTTGACGTAGGGAAGCCACCCAGCATAAGGCCCATGCGTGTGAAGTCTCAGTGGTTGTCAGTGCCTCTTAATGTGATTAATGACCAAATCGCTGATGCAAGGCTACGGTGCCCAGGCCCACAAACGTGGACGACTGCTGCGTCTCTGCCCCACCGCGCCCACGTCACGCCCACTGCTTGTCTCCTGTGTCAGAGGAAGTCAGACTCTCCTGGGACGGGAGAGTGGGTTGGCTGCCTCTGCCCCTTCTGTGACCCCAGAACAGGTTGCCACCGAGCACCCATAAACAGAGCCTGGCCCCAGGACTAAGAAACAGTCTGAGGCCCTGAGTCAGAGCCCAGCCTGAGCTCCTGAAAGAGCCGCCCCTTTGCCTCAGGCCTGAGCTCAGTCAGACTGGCCTGTGGCAGGGGTGCTTTTCAGTGCTCAGGTGAGGCCAGGGGACGCGCTGAGGGGCGGGGTGGGGGGAGCTGGGCAGAACCGCGCGAGGTGGGTGCTGTAACGGGTCTCACCTTGCTCCGCGCAAGGTGGGTGCTGTAACGGGTCTCACCTTGCTCCGAGCCCACATTTGCAGAAAATCGGCAGGATCTTCCCACTTGCACACAGCAGAATATTTTTATAGATACATTAATAATTTCACTACCTTGGGAGGGCTTGATATCTAATGACCCATCTTCAATCAAGTTATCAATATTTATCAGATACCCAGTTTTAGCCCAGTACCTCAGTGGGCTGGAGCAGAAAGGTTAGATGCGGGGCTTTGATCACCTGAGGGGACCCGCAGCAGCAGAGTCCGTGTTGGCCCATGATGACTTTCTCTCTCCCTGCCCCTTTCTGCTTGTTGTGTTTTAAAACGAGAAGCTCGCCTTTTGTTCCTGGGCCGCGGTCACGCGGGAGCAAACCCAGATGTATTCATTACGCGCTGCGGCTCTTTCTTGGGAGGCAGGAGCGATGCTGGGGAGGCTTCTCTTGTCTTAAACTGGGATGTGTAGTACTGAAGACTATATATCTGGCAGGTGAAAATAAGAAACTGGGAACGGTTTCTGTTTGTTTTCCAGATCCACAGTCGGCTTTTCTCATCCCCCAAAGATCGCTCTGCCTGGGAACGAAATGAAAGTCTCCCGAACGCAGGTAAAGCGCTGGCCTGGCTCTGAGGTGGTTGCTCCCGCGCCTCTGTCTCTCTCTCCAGCACACGCACACACCTTTATTTTTATTAATAATGAAATGTACTTTAGGACCGAGTTTTCCCCCAAACATGATATCGCAGTGGCTCTGGCAAGATTTGAAGCTGATTTGAATTTCTAAACGCTCAGGCTCCCTGGGCCAGCAATCTCACAAAAAGCCAACCGTGCAGAAGGAGGGTTGGTTGCCCCCGGCGGCACCTTTGGAGCCCTGGTGACCGCAGATAGCTGGGTGGGCCCGGCTGGGCCAGCATGGGGCCGGCTTCCATCGGGAATGCGCTATGGGACCAATATGCCACGAACTCAGAAGGGAGTTGATACAATTTAAACAAAGGCATGGTCGCTGTGCGTCCATTAATCATTTTTTATGAAGCTTCAATTCATGCCACTAAACTGTGAAAACACTAGGTGAGACGGTTACAGTTCTTAACTTTTATTAAGTTTGTTAACATAAATTATGTGAAAACGACCGTCGCCCCTCCCCCCTCCTTTGTGCTGGAAATCATACGGATTTAGGTCAAATGTCTGACAGTGCTGTAATCATGGGACTGGGTCAATAGAATATTCAATTCAGAGGCTCCGGCAAAAACAAATTCTGAAAGAATATTTCGATGATGCAAATTTTGTTATTTAATCTTCACCTTAATTTTAATTCATAAAGGTGACAGTTGAGTAGTTGCTATAGGTGAAAACACATGTGAATGTTTGGGTTTGTATGTGTTAATCCACATATGTGTATATAGGTATAAACACCTACTTATAGCTTCTTTTTTTATTACTTGTTACCGTCTGCCTATATCAAAGATGTCGGAGACATGGATTTCTGTCCATAAGTGTCTTAGTCAACCCAAGAGAAACATTATTTAAAAGAACCTTTCATATTTATTTCTCCCTGGGGATCCCCAAAGCATGGCTTACAGCTTACTCTGTAATAGAAGCAGATATTCAGTTTGAACCCATTGCCAGCTCAGGAGTCACCTGTGGTCAGAATGTGCCTGCACTTAGGGTGCTTCTGCCTGGACAGCAGAGGCAGGTCCCGGAAGTGCATCTGGCTACCTGCACTCCATGGGGACAGCGAGGAGAATGACACATTTTTCTCTGAACAGTCCAGGTGGCTGGGAGAGCAGTCAGAGCTGGTGACTCAATGAGGACGTGTTGTGAGCTTTCTTTCATCTTAGAACCTGGTCAGCTCAAGATAAGCCTCATCAGGCATTTCCACAGCGAATGCCTGCCCCAGCGAAGCTGAGAAGTTTGGTGACTTAGGAACCAAGTACACGCTGGCCTGAGGCTGAGGGTTGACAGTGCAGGCCTCAGAAAATGTGCCTGACCATCCCCGAATGCAGACGGAGGCATGCCTCCTGGATTTTTTTCAGCCTGTCCGTGTTATGGGAGTACTAGTTAGGGCAGAACATCAAAGATAAACACTGGGTATTCAGGTACAAGGCGGAGAGTCACACCCACGCAGGTGCCAGGCTTTGCGTTCCACGGTCTCCTCTTATGCTCTAGGTGTTTTCCTCCGAGGTTGTTACCGTATGTTAGAGCGTTGCATTGAGCACTTATTTAAAAAGCCAAGGCATATTTTGTTTGAGTTACCGCTCTGAGGGAGAGAGACTGCCATACAGAGCTAAGCTCAACTCTGAGCGCGGCTGGAGACTTGTAGCTGGTGGCGTAAGTATGGCCCTTGGGGACGGAAAACTAGCAAGTACTTGCTACCTGAGGTGGGTAAGAAGGGGGATGCCCAGGTGGGGAATTCTCCGCGAACTGAGGGGTAGGGTGCTCACTAGAGCTTGAGACTAGTGGGGCTCTTTGCTTAAACTGGACTTGTCAGGCCAAGGTTGAGGCTTAGGATGGAAAATGGCCCAGAGCAGGCTGACTTAAGGTGCTCAGGGAGGGAGGCCTGTCTCTTCATTTCTGTGAGCGTGGGCCAGAGTCCTGATGCTCCTGGCAGTCCAACTTTTTGTCCCAAAAAACCATGAGGAGTTTGGATCAGAAATTGGATTCCCTATCAATAGTCTGTAATAGGACACCAGAGCCTGGATAATAATAGACAATGGGGGTTTATTCAGCTGCAGTCTGGAGGCTTGGAAGACGGAGAGGCTGTCTCTGGTGAGGGCTGCTTTTGTAGCCTTATGACAGTGAAGAAAACAGCACACGGTGAGGGCGCTTGGTTGGCCTGGGGATTCAGACCTTTCATTAGCAACTCACCTCTGCCACGGCTAAGCTGTGTTAACGGTTCGCTTCTGCAACATCTCACCTATTCCTGTAAAAACCAACCCAGTCCCATGGCAACTGCTGCACTTTTATAACAGCATCAGTGCGTTCACGCGAGCAGGACCCGCTTCACCTAATTACCTCTTAAGTTTCTGCCTTTCAATGCTGTTAAATTTTAGCATGGCATTTTGGAGGGACACTCAAACCAAAGCACTTCCTCTACTTGAACTAATGAGAGGCACCTGACGTAAGAATGAGGTCACAGCACTTCCGGTGGCTTTGGGAAACCCACCGACAGTTTTAGGTCAAACTCTGAGCTACACAGACCAGAATCCGCTATCGTAGACCAGAGGGAAGGTGTTGTAAGAAAGGTAGTGAGTTTTATTTTGTGAGAGAGTAAGCTGGGAGAGCAATCAGAGCTAGTGACCTGATGCGATGCTTTGTTAGCTCTCTCTTGTCCTAGAGCCTGGTCCACTCAAGGTAAGCCTCATCAGGCACTCCCCCAGCTTGCAGAAAGTCCAAGAAGCAGAGGCTGCATGTCTCAGCAGCAACAGTGTGGGCCATCATCTTGAGCTGATGGGATCAGCTCTATCCTGAAACCATTAGCTCTGTTTAAGAGGAAAGGCCAGAAATTAGATGGTTGGCTTCCAAGAGCCAGCTTTGCAGGTAAGTGGCTAGCAGGGCAATTCTTCCAGAAGGTGGTGCAGGCCAGCTGGTATCCCAGAAGCCACATGTAGCCTAAGGTGTCTCAGATTCATGAGGAGCCGTTCCTCCAGCTTCTTTCTGTTACTGTGCATGAGTGAAGTGGCCTGTAGACTGGGAACACACAGCAAGACCCTGGGGGACAGGGTGCTCTCTACGGTGTCTGTGGTGTATTCCTGGCATGTTCACACAGTGGGAGTTGTTGAGCAGCTCTTAGATGTTGGTGAGCCAGAATGAGCTGCCTTATGGACTTTTAATCTGTATAATTTAGGCAAAAAGGAACCATTATTTTTTTTTTAAGTAGTTGAAATACCACATTTAATCTGAGCGGCAAGAATGTGATTTTGTTGTAATATTCCAAGTAGGGGGTGGAATGGGACTAGCCAGGGCAGTGATGGCAGTTACAGAAACCCTTGGCTCGCTGTGAAGTCACCCGGTTATTTACCAGCTGTTGGCATATAAGGAGGACTTAAAGATGTTCCTGGACGGTTAGTGACACCAACAGTGGGTGAAGAATTCAGGATACAGGAACCTGATGGAGTCAAGAGGTGGTACCAAGGGAGGAGTCTCACTCTGTAGTCCAGGCTGGTCCTGCACTCATGGTATAGTGCTGGATGATCTCGAACTTATGACAGTCCTCCTGCCTCAGCCTCCTGAGCACTGGGATTACAGGTGTGCACACCAAGCATGGTGGATCCTAAATTTTAGGGGATTTGGACACTGCATATGAGAGTTCACTATGTAGGATACAGGGTGTAGAGTTCAGGAGACAGGACAAGATTATACGTCTTGATGTGGCCATTGTGTAGGGAGCGGTTGTTGGGATTTGGACTAGAATGTCCCCTGAAGTCTCATGTATTGGATGTTGTAAAATACCTATGGATGTGCTGCTAAAGGGTTGAGCCTGGTTGGAAGGGGCAGACTAATGAAGTTGGATCTGGAAGGGGTGGATCCCTGGGATATGAACTAGAAGGACATAGGCTACCTCTGCCTTTCCTGTGTCTCTGCTTCCTCTGCCATGCCATGAGCAGCCTTCCTCCTTCTGGGCCTTGGCCATGTTCTTCCACCATTGCCAGCCACCATGAATGGACTGAAACCTTCTGAAACTATGAGCTAAAATATTTATTTTTGTTAAGTTGTGGATATTGGGTATTTTGTCCCAGCAATCAAAAAGTAACCAAGACATTGGTAGTATAAGAAGTGGGGCTAACGGCTGAGATTTCCTCAGAAAAGACCATATGGGATGGGAAGAGGGTGAGGCTACAAAGACCAAAGAAGTCTCTGTGCATCGTATGGGAAAAGGAATATTGTCCTGTGAATTGTGGACCAGGAATCAGGGTGGTTTTGTGTGTCACACTGAGGTATCTGTGTGCCAGTGTGGACCTTACTATCAATTAGATTTTATCTTTGGACAGTCCTTTCACATCCTTATTTCTTACTTCTTCCTGACATGATAGAGGAGTGGGAATTTCTTGTCTCTGTAGGCCCACACGAAGGTTGAAGGATTTGGGTGGCAGATTCTGCTGCAGGAGTAGATCAGTGGATTGGAGCCCCGAGTCCTGACAGAGTGCTGAGGACTCAGGCAGGAGGTATGAAGCAAATGTTTTGTTCAGATTTCATTTGTACTTTCTTTATTTGAACAGTGCAGCCATTTGCTGCCTCAGTCGTTGGAAATTCTACACGGGGAAGGGTGGGTAACTGATTTCTCATGGCTAAATTGTCCTCTTGGCAAGACCTTTAAAATCTGTTGGCTTGTGTAAAATCTCAGTTTGCGATGACTAATAGAATCTGAGCACTAAGGGAGAAAATGTAGAAAGATGATTATTTCTACCCCAACTTACATCTGTTTCTTTTTGCCCCATATACACACACACACACACACACACACACACACACACACACACACACATATATGTGCATGATACGTAAAGTTTACAATGAACTTGAGTATTTTGTGCACATATATATCACATCAACATTACAATTTCTCCTCATTTTGGCCCTCCCACCCGCTCCCCATCCCACCATAACTCCCATTGTCACACCCATTTCATTCTATAAAATGCCTGTATTCTGGGTCTCCCAAATCAGAGAACCCATGCAATATTTAACATATTTAATCTTCTGTATCTGACTCCATTCCCTACTCAAATCACCACTCTTTAGCTCAGCTTCCTATCCATAGAGGCATATCTTGATGCCTCTTCTCGGGATCCAGCAGAGCCCTTTATTGGGATGATTTGCTGAAAAAAATACATTTTTTTGTATCTTGCTATGTATTTGTTGAGATTCTTTAACATGGCCTCACCCACCAGTCCACATAAGAAAAGAACTATAACAATGGAATTCATAAGGTTAGAAAAGGTGAGAAAGTGAAAAAAAAGAGAAGTTAAATTTCAAATTCCTTAACTAAGCACTGAAAAGTAAATGTGTGTACATTCAAAAGACATTGGGGTTATTGTTACAGTTTTCTTAGGCCAAACTTATATCAAAGATCCAATAAGTGAATTACTACGTTAAGTGAACTTTATTCTACATCACAAAAGTATAGTACACATAAAGCAATAGATATAATGGCATATTAATTATTTCAGAGTTTTTTAAGAGTAGAGGAAAGTAAAGTCAGGAAGGTAGAAAGTCCCTTGCACATTCCATTCCATGTTTACAAAAAGGTTCCGATGTCCTATCTCCACATCACTGTGCTATCTCTCTGCAGGTGGGATTGTTTGATACAGGACTGGGGACGACAGGAAGTCAAGGCAGCTGGTTAGGGCCACTTCTAGGGAAGCCAGCCAGTTGGGAGTATATGTGAGGGGAATGGATGAAGGTCATCTGGAGTTTTAAATTACTAGCTCACTTGGCTTACTAAGGAAAATGAGATGGCATAAAACTTCTCCCCTCTTGATCAATTAAGCCCAACCTTTACAATTGGCAGTTTTTAAAGGGCGAGTGATTGATGAGAGGAATAAAGTAATTATATTTCACTTAAAACCTCAGAATAATTGTTTTTATTCCAGCTTTTTAGAAGAGCACTGATTCACTGCCTTCCCAATAATAGCTTTAATTTCACTGGTATTGAGTCAGTTTTTTTTTTTTCCAATAGAGAACACATTCCCTCCATCCTGTTTTGAGGGAGAAGTTTTCTATTTTCTCTGAAATCGAACACCCAGCCTACGTGAGGAGGAGTCCTTTTCTCTTCCAGAAGCAGTTTCCCCACCCCCCATTTTATCGATATGTATAAGTGCAATACATAAAGTTTACATTAATCTTGAATATTTTGTGCACATACATATTGTGGCAAACTTACAATTCCTTCTCTTCTCTCTTTTTGACCTTCCCACTGTCCTCCTCCCCGCCAGTTCCCATTATCTTCCACATTAAGTTCTATGAAATACTTTTGATTTGGATTTCTCATATCAGAGAAAACATTTGAGGTTTCACCTTCTGCTCCAGAAGCAATCTCTTAAAAGTTTTGCTATGACCAAGGCCAGAAGGTTCCCCAAATGTGTCTGTTAGCTTTCTCTACAACCTGGTTTTTATAAAGGCTCTAGCTGCTAGAGTTGAAGTATATAGATTTTTTTTATAGAGAAGAAGTTTTGATTATTCTTTGTTCTTTCTGACTCTTTTTCATAGATTCCTCCCGACCACTGGGAGATCTGATCTGTTGCACAATCTATAACGGTACCTTTAATGAGATCTCTCTAATCAAAAACCACATCCATCTCAAAGGATCAAGTTTAAGCTTCTCAGTAGAGCACAGTCCCTTCACTCCTGGCCCCCTGGCTTGTCTTTCTAGATTTTCTCCAATTATATCACCTGTGCCTATAATCCTCCCAACTCCCCTGCCCAGGGGTACTTCTGCCTGATGCTTCTTCTGTGTATTTCTGGTGCTAAAACCATCATTTTGCCAAAAGTTCCTCTAATCCGACCTGTCCCACCCACCCCAGCCTGCCAAGGGCACCTGCCTGTCCCCCTCTCCCCACCTTCTCAGCCTGGCCTGCTTTGTCCTGCTGACTTCTCCTCCTGTCCTTCAAGGCTGTGAGCTCCGAGGACAGGAACCTTGCTTCCCTTGTCACCATATCCCCAAGTTCAGGGACTAGCAAGAAAAAGTTGATCGATACATTGAGTGGCATGACGTGTACGAAGCAGTGGTGCAGATCCGTTTCTGTGTCAAGGGTTCTCCTGTGACCCCAAGGCCAGCCTTCAGGGCAAGCAGGGACTGGGCGGTGTGACAGTGGTCCAGAGCTCAGTATATGGTTTCTCTCCACCTTCTGCATGTATTAGAAGCAGGCTCCTGACTCATGAGGCAGTCTGCTTTGTGGAGGGGGCAGAGGCTTCCCGTCAGTGGCCACTGTATTGGATGGGCACTCCCTCTGCCCGACGGCCACTGTTGTGCACGGCATACGGGGTCGACAAGCCCTGTTTTCCTAACCACTAGAAAATGCAACACATCTACTCTTTCTTTGTGTGGAAGCCGTAAAGAGACACCTTTGAGTTTATTGCACCTAGCTGAAAATACCTTATCGGGGGAAACTGGACAAGCTGTTTCTGTCACGGGGCCATGTGACAGTCCTGCTTGTTGTCTCATGAAGAAGCCTCTCACGCTCACGTCTCCTCCTGAGTGCTGCTTAGTGGCTTCCTGGGTCCTGACCCTTCCAATGTGCGATAAGAAGCTCTTCTCTCTGCCGTGGGAGTTTTGCCTCTAACTGCATCTTTGCCCATCACCTGGCATGTAAGCTAATTTTTAAAATAATCGGTAAAAGTGTATGCCACACCGAGACCTGAGCTGCAGGCTCTGTCTGCAGAGCTTCTTGTCAGGCACAAGCACATGCAGCCGGATTCTGTGCTTCCTCTCAGAGGCGGGAAAGACATGCTGCCTTGTGTGTGTGGAAGGAGTTGGCCAGAGGACCTCACCCGGATCTGGGGACGTCAGGCCCTGGAGCGAGCCTGGGGTCGACACTCCATGAAGGTCACTGTCTTGTTCTTACAAGAGTAGGGGGAGGAGCCTATCTGTAAATTTGCTCACCACTCCGTAAGTGTGTGGGCCCTTGTGCCTCACCATGGATACCAGGATGGGCACTTTGGCTCGTCAGTGTCCTGGGCTAAACACAGACATGAGGTGTGAAAGGCTGGCATCCAGTGGGGTTGATCTTTCCCTTGGGGAAGCATCACCAGGAGGCTGCTACGTGGTGGCTGAGCAGCTGCCCCATGACGCAGTGGAGATGAGAACTTCTGGAAATCACAAAGCAAGCAGAATGGCTTTGTTTTGGCAGGAGTTCCCACCTGGTGGGGTAGGTCGGAATCATCAGTAGAATCCCGAGCAGAAGTTAAGCCAGTGGTGATGGCACGTACTTGTTGTCCAGGCACTTTGTGAGGCTTAGGCAGGAGGATCACACATTTGAGTCTAGCCTAGACAATTTAGTAACTTAGATCATGTCTCAAAATAAAAAATAAAAAACGAAGGTGACCTGGGTTAATTCTCAGTACTGCAAACACACAACACACACACACACACACACACACACACACACACACACACACACACACACACGTACATTGATTTCTAGGCCCCACTCGGGTATACAGCACCAAAATCCAAGGTGTGGAACCCTATGATGTCATGAGTGTTGCCAGCCATATCCCGCTTGGGTGCCTCTAAAATATGCCGCATACAAAAGAGGGAGGAGGATAATACTCTCCAGTTCAAGCGACTCCCATTCTCTCACCACACTGTCACCTTAGGCTATCTACTGTGTACCTCCCAGGAACAGAATAACCAGATAGGCGCAGTGGGGGGTGGGTCTTGTTGTAACAAGAGGGTGGGAGCCCTTGGTTTTTGCAGTGGGTTGTGGTTGGCTTATTTGAACAATTCCACAGGCTGGCGGAGAACTGAGGTTCGCTCACCAGGGACAAGAAGGAATGATACCTGGTCCCTGCAAGAAGGTTGTTGGGCTGGGGGAACTTACCTGAGGGAGGCATGTGGGCAAGGTCATTCAGGACTCTCCTGGTTCTCCTAGATGCTAAGGTACACGTAATATGGCACCTCAATTTTCGGTCTGACAGTGGGAAGGCCCAGCATGGAGAGCTGGATATGAGAAGGAATGGGCTAGAACTGTGGGAACATCACACCTACTGGAGCAAGGAAAGCTCCAGGGGCAGGAATAGACCCATTTCCCGGCTGTGTGGTGAGAGCCAACATGAACACCAACCAGGCAAGAGGTCAGGGTCGTGATGTGCAGCCAAAGCAGGACCCTGAGTTGGAGGCACATCTTGGTGCCTGGAAATGTAAGGTGGGAGAATTGGGAAAAGAAGTGGGTCCCACGTGAGACCCTCGCTCGTGTCAAGCCCCACCCAGAGCTCCCGAGTTCATAGCTCCTGAGGAACCTAGTGCAAGTCAAAAGACACTTTCCAGAAGAAACTGGAGACTTAAATTCCAGGCTGGCCTCCAGAGGGGTACGGAGGAGTAATTGCTAGATGCCTCAGCATCGCTATGATCTCACGATTGCTGCCCCATCTGAAAAGTGGCACCACCATCCGTCCATCGGGCTGGCCGAGCAGAAGCAAGTGTCTATCTGCCTCTCCTGTACTCTGGTATTCAGCCCGTGACCAAGGTCCTCTGCTTTACCAGTTATTTGACCATCTCTGGGATCCACCCTTTTCTCTCCATCCCTGTCATGTTGGCCTGGACTTCCCAATGGTCCGCGGGTACCTTTCTCGCCCTTGCCTTCACCTATAGCCAGAATGAGGGGCTCCAGCCATCCCACATCTCCTTTGCTACCCTCATTATAGTCGTGATTTATTTGCACTTGATGAACGTCTGCTCTCCCCTTCTGGTGAAAAGCTTTACAAAAGCAGGGGTCTGGACAATGTTCCCGGCCACCAATCACGCTGAACCCTGACTTCCAGGAAATACACACTGGGGAAAGAGCTGGCTGGTTACAGAGGAACCATGTCACCTGTGGAGTCCGGAGAGCCATGGGACAAGGAATCCAGCGTATCACATGGGTGTGTGTCATCGTAGAAAGCTGGAGAGTGTGTGGTGAGGTGCTGGGTGTGTGTCCCTTCTCGGCTTTCTGTTTTCAACTGCTCTGAACTGACCCACCTGCACTAGTGACCTTGGTCTCTGTCCTGCTGGCTCTTGGCCCTCTTGTCCTAGTGTTTCCTGGTCCCACAGCTAAGAACTTTGATGTGACTTCTGCCCTAGTTAGGCTGGTATATTATTTTTGCTGTGCTTTTATTTTTTTTTAAATAGAGATAGTCATTTATTTCTGTTTTTTTGTTAATTATCGGTTGCATATTAAGAGCCCCTCAAGAGAAAAATAGCAGGCATCATTGCCAGAAGTCACACACTCTTCCTAGGGCCACATATTTTTGGAGAAAAGCTGCAAATAGACACACTTTCAACTCTCGCGGTACGGGTGGTGCAGAAGACTGTGTGGGTGAGATATTGTTAGTAAGGCTTGGGCAGAATAGACTTGCTCATGAGCTCATGTGATTTTTCCTTCTTTCTTTTTTTATATTGCATTTGCCCAGGTGGTCATCTAAGGGAGGATTCTTTTTTCAAAAAACAAAAAAGGATATAAATAAATGCAATGTAAATGGACAGCCACACACCGAATGAAATGTATTTTTGAAGCTTATCATAGTATTTAATGTTCACATTAATGTCCAGCTTCCCAGAACAAACGGAATCTGTCTGGCAGCTAACCTGCGACAGACAGTGCCGGAGGGGATGTGGACATTCAGGAAAGCAACTGCCAAACCAAACCGCCATTTCTCCTCCCACTTGCTCGGGACTTTCCACGGCTTATTGTACGGCTGAGTAACCATACCAGCATGTTGGTTATAAGACTATTCTTGAAGCATCTTATTTTGCAGGCTACCTCCTAACCTACTTCCACGCCTTATTTTCTGGGAACAAGTCCGTCAATCCATCTGTCTCTCTCTCTGCATGCACGCGTGTACATGGGCTCGTTGCATGCTGGCAACCTTGTCCTTAGCACATGATAGTCAAATGTGGAGGGCGGAGAGACCCAGGCCTGGCCGAGGGAGCGAGCTTGGAATCAGTGTGGGAGATTATAATTGCTAGAAACAGAGAATTAGGCCAAGCTCTGCCCTCTTGCTTCTGGTGGAGGGAGGGGCGCAGACCCCTAGAAACAAGCACCTGCATATTCCAGTGCAAACTCTATTGCTGTGTTTGAGCAGGAAACAGGTGACGTCTGGGTTCCTGTTACAGGTGCCATAATTTCCAAAAGAGCCTTGGCTTCATGTCACATGCCTACCAAGGGCCCAGAAGGGGGCCTTAGTATTATAAAAACTTCCACAACATTCTGCCCTCGGGCTGATATTTGACAATACCACATCTGACCTCTATCCTGAGGGAAAAACTCCTGAATAGTATTTTAAGTTTAGGCTATGCATTTCCAGTTTTCCACAAACTACCTTGGCCATTTGGGGTGAGCAGAGGATCACAGAGGGTTGAGTGTCCCTAAAGCAATTTGTGTCATTTTAAAATGGAACTCTTTCTTAAAATACACTCTTGTGGGAAGCCAATAGATAAATCAGACAGAAGCAGAAGGCCTCTGGCAGAAGGAGGCAGAGAGCATGCATGCCCAGGGGGCCTCTCCCCTGAGGAGTCAGGATGGTCCAAGGATGTGCCCCGTGTGTTTTGGAAACTGTTGCCTATAGGAGTGGAAAGAGAAGGGGACAGAGCATTTGAATTAAAATTGATTGCTTTCTCTTTGAACGTGGAGATTTCGCACAGTTAACCTGGAGCCCCACGGAAGAGTGTGTTATCACCACGGGCAGTCCATTTTAACCCAGAGACATCTCTGCTTCCATATTGATCTGCACGTGAGTTCTTAAATCCCGGGCCTGCTTCGCTTTATGGTTCTCATGACTGTGATTATCTCAGTGCCTTAAGCCAGAGCTGATATTGCCTGATGCTGCAGGCTCCTTCAGGGTGGAGGGCTGGCTCCTCCCCACCAAGAGTGGAGACAAGATGGAAATGTGCTCTGGGTTTTTACTGGAAGATGGGGCGAAGTCTATAATAAGACTGAGCTTTTAAAATTCTCTTCCTTTTCCGGCATTAAATAGCTTTGCTTTAATGACCCTCAGCCTACAGTTTCTTTTAGATCCTTTATACAGGAGCTGGCAGGAGTCCAGCTCCCCACTCAACTCTGGATGCGGTGTTCTCTAATGCCTCGTGTGTGCTTAAGTTTGATTTGCTCCTTTTATGGGATTTAGGAGACAATCGATAAAGGTGATTAGAAATCCAGACATATTGCCTGAGGGTGAGCGGTAGGCCGTGGCGGGTTCCCACACGGCTTGGAAAACAAGCAATGTAGAGGCCAGGGACTTCCCTTCCAGAGAGCTGCACCCAGGATGAGGTTTGGGAATACGCATTCCGAGCACAGATTGAAATTTGTGTCCGAGCATAATGTCTGCGTCCTCAGAGACAAGGTCGGGGATCTGTGTGCTGGAGTAAAAATCCTGGCTCTTCTACTGTTTAGTTAGTGTCCTTAGATAACTTAATTGACCTTTGAGACTTGTACTTTTGATATGTGTTTTTCTGATTCATGACTAATCCTAATTAATAGTTTTGAAATTAGCATTGCGTATCAACCTCTCTCCCGCCCCCTGCCAAAAATATAAACACCTGTAGGTTATTCTTCTCTTTCCTGGCGCATTCAGTTTGTGCTGCCTGTTGATGGAAGCAGAGAGGTCAGGGGAGGGAAGAAGTACAAGGTCTGAGCGGCCATAGGAGAGGAAACGACAACCTGTGGGCTGGCGTGGGTGTGCCAGGTCAGGGTCAGGCTCTTCCCTGGGCAGTGGCTTGTGTGGCCAGTTTCACGCTCCGCCCACGCAAACACCTTCCTTGTTTACCCGTGCTGCCTGTCCCCAGAGGAGGCGCTTCTCTTCCCCAAGCTTACTATTGAGTCTTTTGTCCTACATTTCCCTGAGCCACGCTGCAGTGGCCGGTGGCCGCACCTGGTTATCATTCTGAACTATGAGAACCTCCGATTGGGAGCCTGGGGACGTAGCGACTCTATAAGGTCATTCTTGAAAATTTCCAGTATCATCTCTTTTATAAATTTTACCAGTTTATGTCTTGGAATTCTGGAGCCACTCCTGAGTGCCACTGTGGTTTAGATTTTCTGAGGCATCTGTGGCCACACAAGTAAGGACATTGTCTGTGCCTCCCTGGTACCTGTCCCGCCTGCCCTTACCGATTCCACAGTGGCCTGGTTCTTCATCTGCTGAGGAGGCTGCACCTGTGGCCCCTTCGCGGTTGTCTCATTGTTTCTGTGTTGCTGATCTGACCCCTTTCATCGGTTCTTGGGTTTTATGCTGCCTCGTATAGATTTCAGTCCTTCACCGCTCAAGTCCCTGACCTCAAGGAAGGTCAACGGTCTCAAGGGCTAGGAATCGAGAGGCTGCATCCATCAGGACGTTGCTTTCACTTTTCACTGAGCACTTACTAAGTGCTGGGAACTGGGCTGTGTGCTGAGTGCGCAGAGCCAAGCACGGTGTCAGGGAAAGCTGCTGTCTTGAAATGCGTATTTAGTGGTTTGGAACAAGCAAGAAAAGAGTGAAAAGATAATAAACAATAAGGAAACAGGAAAACAAAAGTAAAGGGACACTTTCTTTGCTCAGGAATGTTGCACAGAAATTTACCATATGTGTCAGTCAGGTTCTCATTGCTACGACAAAATACCAGAGTCTTAGGAACTTAGTGAAGGAAAAACTTATTTGGCTCATGGTTTCAGTTCATGGTTAGCTAGCTCCATTACTTTTAGGTCTCCAGTGAGGCAGAAAAATTATGGTAAACAGGTATGATAGAGGAAACCTGTTCATCTCGAGGCAGCCAGGAAGCAGAGAGGGTGAGCGAACCAGAGAAAATGGGGCCAGGGACCATGGACGATTCATATATAATTCCCAAACTCCCACTCCCATGATCCCTTTTCTTCAGTTAGGCTCCACTTCCTCTCTCCAGCTCTCTCCCAGAATGGCATCCAAGTATGATCTTACCAGTGCATTATTCTGCTCGATGATGTTAGATCCTTAGAGATCTAAACACTTCCCCTCAAAAAACTATCAGCTGGCAACAATCCTTTAGCACAGTGGTACCCAAACCACAGGCTGTGGGCTGCATATATCCCAGATGGCTTTGAATAAAGACGAACACAAATTAGTAAACTTACTTAAAATATTGAGGTTTTTTTGGTGGGTGATTTTTTTTTATAACTCTATTGCGTAGCTTTCAAGAGCAAATTTTACAGACAACAACAGAACAAAATGATACAGAGTATGTACATCCACAAATATTGGAATCTTTTCCATAATTTGCATTATAGTCGCAAATAGGTTGGCCAGAAAAAATGAAAAAAGGTTAAAATTAACTAATAAGAGAGAGGGAGATAACTCCACCGTGTGTGTGTCAGACAGTGGCGTTCCCTGTTTGTAGGCCTGTGTAGCTTCCATTTTAAGGGTGAAGTGCAGCTTCTAATGTTATGTTCCAAGGTCAGGCAGCCGAATTGATAGCGTCAGACATTGTATGTGCCTGTGACAGCTTGCGTGTGAGTTCAAGGTGCTCTGGCAATGGAAGGTAAAAGAAAGGGACTTGCAAAACTAATAAAGATGATGCAATTGCTGCTCAAAACTCATGTTTGATGAAGTATTGTTGCACAATGCATCGAGAAAATTTATGAGCAAAAGCCTTAAAATGGAAAATGCCATGAAAATTGTCATCAAGGCTATGAAATTCATAAAGTCCAAGTGGTTGAATCATCTCCAATTCCAGGAATCCCTTGAAAGTATAGATGCTGACTATGGCAACGTCATTTGGAAACAAGATGGCTAAGTCAAGGCAAAGTGTTGAAAAGATTTTATGATTTGCGACAAGAAGTCATTTGTGGTATAAAAAAACCAAACATTGTGCCAGAAATTGATGATGAAAACTGGAGTACAGATCTGGCATTTTCAAGGGATTTGACCGATCAGGTAAATGAGTTAACATGTGTCTTCAAGGTAAAAACCAATTTGTAGATACAATGTTTCAATCTTTAACTGCATTACAAATGAAACTGAAATCATAGTGAGCTGAAATTAAGGCAAACAGTTTTCTGCATTTCAACATAGCCAAACACCGTCCCGTAGTTAGTGAAAAATAAGCAGCCTTGCTTTTCAATGTGATGTAGGAATTCAAAAACAAGTTTCAAGATCTCTAGAAAAAAAGGTAATCGATATTTTGGTGTATTTATGACTCAGTTTTTCAGTCAATAAATATGTTACCTGCCAATTTTCAAATGGAATGCCTAGAGCTGCAAACTGACCTTCAACTCAAAGGAAAACCAGATCTAGTCTCTTTATGTGACTTTTAAAAGACCTGTCTTTCCAGAGATGAGTACCCCTGGCCTTGTCCTCACGCTGCATCACTACCATGTCGCCAGGTTTTGGTAGCACCCACCTTCGTGAGCACCTATGTGCAAGGATGAAGCTCATAAAGAACAAAATTAGAACCAAAATGTTTGATGAGCATCTTGAGAACTCACTGAGAATCCCGACCTTCTCTGTCAAACTAGACACCAATGCTCTAATTTCACAAAAACAAGGTCAAACATCCCACTAGTTTTATGTTTATGTTGCTTTTTAAAATGTTATAATAAAAATAAGAAAGGTTGGTTTTGTATATATAATTTTATATGTCACCCAAGACAGTTCCCCTCTCTCAAGTCAGGCCAGGCAAGACAAAAGGCTGGACAACCCTGCTTTAGTACGTGAGTTTTGTGGGATGTTTTGAATTCAAACCGTAACACTATATGTACAAAGTGTGGGTGGTGTGGAAGGTGTTTTGGGCAAAGGAGATAGGATACGCAAAGGTCCTGAGGGAGGGAGGGACCTTAGTATACCTAGACAGTGGCAAGAAAATCTAATGTGTCATAGTCCCTTATAAAAGGGGGAAGAGTACAGAAAGAGACTGGGGAGATGTGTCTGTCCTATGACTGTCACTAGACACAGTACCCAACACCCGCAACTTAAAGGAGGAGAGATTTATTTTAGCTCACGGTTTCAGAGCTCTTGGTTCACACATGGCCAGCCAGCTTCAAGGCAGAAGAGACAATGGCGGGGGGGTCATGGGGAGCCAACTTCTCATCCCATGGCAGCAAGAAAGCAGAGAGAAGGGAGGCTCTGGGGATAAGATCAGGCCCTTCCAAGTCATGCCCCTTCCCCAGCCGGGCTCCACTGCCTCATAGCTCGGGAAGTCACCCATGAATTAATCCACCAATAAGGTTAGCAGCCCCAGAATCTAGTCATCTTCCAAACACACGAGAATTTTGGGGAACATTTTAGGTTTAACCATAACAAGGTGGAACGTACTTGTTGGGTCAGGCAAAGCTCTGATGGTGGGGGCAAGGGAAGGTCTTCTGATTGGCTCAGTAGTGACTGATGCATCTAAAAGGTAGAAGCGAGGGGGTTCATGTTGCTTTGTGTGGAGATCCCTTGTGCATCTAGGGTGGACTCAAGGGCCACCAAGCCTGGTGCCTCTATAATCTGGGCAATGCTGTTTAAGAATTGGAATTCAGAATGGCAAGAACAGAACTGCTGAGCTCTCCCCTAGGCTCGGGAAGGTGTCACAGCGCCAGTGCCCAAAGTTGCTGTTTCTTTTGGTGACTTGGCATTGTGAGTTACTGGAGTGGGGGTGCAGAAGAGGTGGGGAGCTGCCCAGGGTGGTCGATGCTGAGAACAGGATATGCTTGGGCAGGTGTTAAAAAATCAAGTCCGAAGGCTTGGCTCAAGGATCTGGCATAGGTGACAGGAACAAAAAGGAATCAGATGACATTGCATAAATCTTTTCATTTAATCCTCTCTCACTGGGTCTGAGAAGTGCTCATTGTCATCTTCTTTGTAAAGGGACTGACACTCCGGGAGGTCAGGTAATTTTCCTGAGGTCTCAGGACAGCTCAGTGTCAGGCTGCAGAGGCCTTCCTGGAAGCCACCCTCACCATGCTGGCTCCTGCCATCTGCACCCCCAACGACCCCTGCTGCTTCTCAGCGCCCTGCCTGGGCCAGCTCCTCTGAGGAACTCCCCTCTGCTGCCTCATTTTCCTCCTCATTCCACCCCCATCTGCTCATTTAGTGATCACGCTGGGGCCACATCTAATCTTCAGGACACAGCCCATGGCAGAGCTCTGATCAAGTTGTGTCGCCTGGTCCCCCACACGAAACCATAGCGGCTGGTGGCGGAAGTGTGTGGGCACCAAGGAGGTCAGCTCCCAGCCTCTGCTTTCTTGTTCTTAAAATGGGACAATGATGGTCCTTGCATCACAGGGACACTGAGAGGCTTAAATACGGAGGGTGTGCTGGCACAGTGCCTGGTGCATGGCCCACAAGCAGACAGTCGCTATTTTATTATCTATATTTTAAGAGGAGAGAAATACGAACAATGTCATGTGGCTAATGTAGGATAAAACTCCGAGGTATATTTGCAAGTTAAAAGAGAATTCATTGAATATCAAAGGAGGGCTTGTCTGTAGTAAAGTCCGTGGACAACCGTTGGGGTCTGGAGGACCCCCACCTCATCCACCTTCCCCTACAAGTGGCGTTCATCAAGCCCAGTTCTGTCTGGCTCCAACCCTGGATGGGGCTTTATGGGTTGATGGCTGCTGCCTTTCCTGAATACCAAGCAGATACGTGGATTTGCTAACGGGGAGGGATGCCGTAGTCACGCAGAATAAAAAGCACTGACAGCCGCGTTATTTATAAGCCCATTTTTCTACAAAGGGTGGCTTGTTCCTATCTAGCATCCGTTTTTCTGATAAGTTTAACTCCAATTCTAAATATGTGGAATTGAAAATTGCTTTGGAAACTTTTCCCCCTTCAAGTCGCTGCTTCGAAGAACAGATCCCTTCCAATGCCGGCATCTGGGGGCAGCTGGAATCCCCCTTCCTGCCCTCGCCTTTGACACCTGCCATTTGTCCCACATAGGCATTTACATAGGCATTTCTCGATAATTGAGATGTGTCTTGCACAAGGCGGGGCGGGGGCTTATTCAAGGTTTCAGAAGGGAAGGTCTCTGGCCAGCTGCCTCCCCTTCCTTAGAATGTGTCCCTCAGATAGCGCTCATGAGAAATCTTTGCCGGAGGGAGCTTGCCTGGGTCATCCTATTAGATAGGATAAGCTGGGCTTTTCGTTCCCTCGCCAGAAGGATGGAATTAGCATTTAAGAAGCTGCCGTCATAAAAGTTTTCACCCTTCACAATTAATGCTGGAAGAGGTCAATGATGGTAGATTAATGCTGCAGAAATCAGCCTTCATCATTCATGAGCAGCGAGGCCCCTAAATGCCACATTTGAAGGCTGCTTCTGCCTTCCAGGCCCAATGAGGATGTAATTGTACGGAACACTGGCTTGTGTTTGGAATCTTAATTTGCCCATTGGCAGTGTCACAAGGAGTCCTTTGGAGACTCTGGGTTCTTACAGGAGGGCCATTCAGAAGTGTCCTCGGAGGCCAGAGAGAGCCACAAGGCTGAGCAAATGCTACCTGCACACCAGTCACAGTGGCGGTGGCAGGGGCACACAATAGCACAGTGTTTGGAGAAGAGCAGAGCAGTCATAACTCAGAGCTCGGCCGTCTCAGCAGCGATCGGGAGGTGTGCTCTTGCCTGTGGGGGGGGGGCACAGAGTGGTTGGTGGGGAGGTGAACCTGCTCCCCGGAGAAGCTCACAGGCTGGATAACGGACAGGCAGACAGGCTGCTAGTGGCCAACAAGATGTCCAAGTCTGGAGGGGTAAGTGGCAAGGGTTCAGAAATGTCCACTTGGCAAAACCAGCCCCAAATTACTTATTGAATTGTTCCGACTGCTGAGAGGCAGGGCCGTGGGAACCCTCCTGCATCCTGGAGGCTGAGCTCTAGCAAGATCAGCATTTCTCCACTGGGCTGTGCTCAGCGTTCCAGTGACAGTTAGAACCCAGGCAAAGGCCTCATTGAGAGTCCTGGACTTCCCCACCAATGAAGAGTCAGTGCAATAATGGCAAGATCAGTATCCAGTCAACTATCTTTGCATCTGTGCACCCACGCCCGCTCACCCACCCGTCCCTCCCTGTACCCACGCCCACTCGCTCATCTTACGTTTTCCATCCACCCGCGTGTGGACATTTAGGGATCCCAAGTGTCTCAAAGACAAAGAGACCTTTAGAGACCTCGTTATAGGTGGTAAAATCAGGCCACAGAGGTACATGACTCACCTGGGGGTAGACTCCCGCGCCCTCCTCCCCATGCCCCTGCCAGTGGGAGCTTTTGTACAGCGACCAGAGGGAACTATCTTTTTGCAGGCAAGCTCATTCCTCACACTTTTCCAAGAGACGTGTGCTGGTTTTGACAAACAGAATAAGCGGGCCTCATATTCAAAGAAAATTGGTTCAACACATCGGGAAGCAGACCAGATATACACCGTATGACATGAGCATGGTCTCTGCTGAGTAGGATTAGGATTTTCCTTGCTGGGGCTACAAGAGAAATGAGGGGCAGGCCCTTGTTGTCGACCTCCTCTTCTCTGTCTTTAACTCCTGAAAGGTAGAAGTAACCCAGGAGGGGCACTTTTTTTTTCCCTAAGAGTGAGTCTGTCTTTATCCACATCCCACCTTATTTTTTTTTTTTCAACTATGGGATAGCTGGAGCAAAGTTGGAAGTCTATCCCCTGACAGGCCTTCTCTCTTTAGGCCAGGCCTTATTTTCACTAAGTCAGTCATTGTATTGCTTTTCACCGGTGTGGACCCCAACAAGGCTTTCCAGGACAGCCATGAAGCATGCTAAGGTGAATCATTCCTTAGAAATTATAATAACCAGTCATATCCATTATTTACAAAAATAATTGTCACTCCTGTATGGTCAATGTGGCTTCTAGGCTTTAATTAAAGCAGGCAAGATTGCCTTGGCAACGGCAGCTGAAGTAGCTGATGGCTAGAAATGTGCTTGTAGACAGAGAAGAATTTAGATGGTTTGGCAGCCCCGAGGAAAGTTACACTTTCACTTAAAAATTAAAGTTCTATGCTCCTGGTGAAGCACCTTTAAAGTCAGCCCTGTTTCTTTAATTGCTCACACCAGCCTGCCCAGGAAGCCTGCAGCGATCGCCCCGATATAGCTCGGGTTATCGATCCCTGTGAGGCAGTGTTCCTGCTCAAGGTGTATTTTAGTACTTTCAACAGATCAGCACAATAGTTCAGAGATCAATCATCATTTCTTCCCACTGATCCATTTAAATTGTGGTATCAAAGAGGCAGTAATCCCCTCTTAAGTTGGAAGAAAATAATCTAAAGCCAGATTTTTCTCATCACAGGAATGAGCCTTTCACATGTCAGGTAGGGGAGTAGGCTTGGGAGCTCCTGAACTGATCACAAGTGTCCCAGACTCTGGAGACCCTGGGGTCAGCAATGGATCAGCCAGGTGACTTCTTCCCGCCTTTCCAGGATAGCAATGGAGAAGAACATGGTTCCCATCTGACAACAGTGATGCAAGTGGTGACAAGGACCCGCCCTTACCTGGACTGGGAGGATAGACAGGAAGGCTGGGGTGATGGCCTCACCTTCTGTGAGAAGCTGTATTTGTCCCTGTGGGGATGGGGTCCTTCCCTAGGAAAAGAAAGGCTCTTGAGGTCTTCTCATACTACTTGAAACAACCTAGCAATTTTCTAGAAGGTCTCCAATCTCAAAACTATCCACTATAGCAATTAAAGATTTCAATAATAATTCTAATGAACAATGCAAAGGGAAATAACCAATTGAGGTCCTCAGGTTAATTTCCATGTTGCCACCTATCTAATCAACTTTGAGGTTTTGGTACCTTTAGAAAACTGAATCACTGGAAGAAGAGATTAGACAGCTCAGCAAGAATGACTCCACCCAACACGGCTCCTCAACTTCTCCCTCAACTTTGCTTGTATCAGAACCAACTAGATACCAGAAGGGATCCGGAGAGTACACCCCAAAAGCACACTCTCTCCTGGGCCAAGTTTCCCAGAGGATGTCCCATCAGATACTAGCGAAATGGTAAATACTTGCTATATATTATTAAAGTGCACCCTGGTCAAGTCAACTTGGGAGGCAGCCCTGGATACTAGGATGAGGTGCTCACTGAGGGGCTCCTTGGAGTCTTCAATATGCTAACAGGCACATTGTACAAGTTCTGAAAACCCACATGACGTTTGCATGACAAGCATTTTGTACAACTAGTATTGTGGAAAGCCGGCCACTGGCAAGTTCCACTCTGACTTGGAGGCTCTTGAGACATTTATTTGAATGCCTGGTTGAGATTGGGCTTTGAGTGGGTGGTGGGACATGTGTGTACGTAGGTATAATCTCTGGGCTTCCATGAAGGAAGCATGTGTGGGCAATTCTAGAGGCCCACAGACCCTTTGCTCAGAATACCTATGCTGCCTGCACTGGCATGGCCCTCAGACTACCAGAGCTGGTGCAGCCTCATTGCGGATTTCGCAGTACTTTGCCGCCAGCTCCGGGAAGGCAAGGCCAGTGTGGGCATGTGTCCATCTCCGGCTGCCCAGAGCCCATTGTTATTTTCTGCCATGTGCGGAATTCTTTGTGGTGCTAGCCTTAATCTACCACTTGCAGCCTTGCTGGGAGTGAGTTTGGATGCCCATCCCCTATCATGGAAACCAAAGGCGTCCTCGGGCAGATTTTTCTGCCATGCCTTTCCTCTTCCTGCTCAGTCCATTCAGGGACAAGTTTAAAGACGATTTTTGGCTGCTCTTTCCTGGGACTTTGACTCTGGGATAAGTGATAAAAGGAGGAACACACCATAATGGGTTGTTCGGCTTCCTGTCCTTATCCCAGCTGTCTGTTTAGCTATGAAGCCATCCCTAATCCTCTGCTGTGTGGTTCCCTGGAGCCCACGTAGCTCCTGCCAGGTGCCAAGTCTGGTTCTCATTCTTCTTAGCAATTCTGCGAGTCCCCAAATCTCATCGGCATAGGGTAGCCAGTGGCAGTTCCTGATGAGACCTCTTAATGAAAAACAAAGCCAAAAAGGACCTTGCTGTATTATGTTGTAATCATTGTGCAGTGCCAGTGCTCTCCAGACACAGGAAGCTTTCAGAACTTACTTACTGAATCAACCAGTGAAATTTCTCATGTCTTTGCCATATGGGGTCAGACCCCAGTGCATTTGGGGGGTTATTTATTCAACAAATATTTAATAAATACTCACTATGTTACAGAAACTGTCCTGTGGGCTAGGACTATAACATTGAGCCATCAGAGACTCTGACGTAAAAATCTCTCATTCTTTTCATGAAGAGGGGTGAGAGTGGTAAGTTCTGCAATGAAAATAAAGCCGTGTGAGTGGATAGAGTGGAATGGGGGCACACCACTTCGTGCAGGGGATTGGAGAAGGCCTCTTATCAAGAGATCTGAGTGACACAAAGGATGAAGTGAGCTGGTAGCAATTTGGCGAGGACAAATCCTTGAGGCAGACATGCACAGAGGGGTTGGGATCAGCTCAGAGGCCAGTGGACAAACTCATGGTGGGCATGGCAGTTTGGTAGGGGTAAGCAGAGGATTCTGTGGCCAGCAGGAGCCTAGGGAAAGTTCTAAACAGGGGAAGGTATGCTTAGGCTGCACTCAGAACACGTAACCCTCAAATCTGCAGCGACATACAGTCTTGAGCCCATCCAGCAGACCTCAGAGGTGCTGGGCTGGCAGGATCGGGCCCTGAGGTAACAGGCTGCACTGCCTCCTCCAGCTTCTATGTCTCCTGCAGAGGACAGCGGCACAGGACATTTTGAAATCAAATTATATTGGTAATATGAAATTCGAAGCTTTCCAGTATTGCTACTTAATTTGAGGCAATGAAGAGTTTATATGAAAATATGTGCTTTTACATGAAAATTAAACAATTTTAAGTCAAGGAGATATCTGAAGGGTTGTTGAGGTTTCTTTGCATAATGGGAGCGCGTGCACCTCTCTGGCTGCACGATGGTTGGTGCTGCTGACCTAGGAGCGTTGGCTGCATCCAGGAGCATTTTTTTTTGTCCACCCGGTGATCAACGTCCCTGTTACTCAGGCGTCAGGGGTGGTACCACTAAGTGGTGGGTGAAGGGAGCAAGGGCTGAAGTAATTAGGAAGCACGTCAGAGATCAGGTTTTCTGTCCTCAGCATTGCTGACATTTGGCTTCAAATACTCCTTAGGGGTGGCAGCTGTCCTGTCCTGAGCATTGTAGAAGAGCTTTTCTCGTGGCTTTGCTAACTAGGTTCCAGCAACGCCTCCTCACTCCAGGTATATAAACCAAAACCGTTGACACCGGCAGATAAACTTTGGCAAGAGATGCAGCTCCTCCAGCTGAGAGCTAGTCACGGCGTTGAAACTTTAGATGACTCCATTTTTACTTCCTCACTCAGAAGAGAGAGCAGAACTCATCACTAGACAGGAGTTAGAGCGGAAAGTTGGGTACTGGTCTCCTTCTTGATAAGCTACCTGTCAGTCAGGTTAGAGATATTGATGGATGTGTGGTTTACTTCCACCCCTTCTGTTTGTCAGCAGGGAATCCTGTGCTGAGGTTATGTCTCAGGGACTGAGATAAATCCAGGAGAATAAACCAGATGTGTCCCCTGCAGACAGTCTTAATATTTGATGCAAAGCAGCAAGATGGAATCGGGTCTAAGTAGAAACGAGAGGAGGGAGGCAGGCCTGCAGCATGTTGGGAAAGCTGGAATTAAGAGTCTCTGGGGATGAACCAATTAGGGGTGGGATGAGACAGAGATGTTAGGGTGGACAGCAGCTGGTTCAAGGCCATGAAGCCAGAGAGAGTCCCGTACATTTTGTCTTACTGAAATTTGAAATCATTGTCAAGCACGAATACCTGTTTGTTGATGAATTATAGTAAAGTAGGGGGAATTCTCTCTAAAGTACTTTTTATTTATACTGGATTAATGGCATAGAGGATTTTTTCCTTACTAATATCAAGAATAAGTGGAATGGCTTTAGAAAAAAACAATCTGTAAAATTGTTAGACTGAAATAACCAAATTAAGGCCTCTTATTCATGACAGATGCCACTATAAATAAATATACCATGTGTCATCATTATCATAATAAACAACATTTATTGGTTCCTTTCATGCACAAGGCACAGATGGCAACAATATATGGAGAAGAATGCTTGAAACAAATATGACTTCATTCACTCAGCAAATATTGAGGGAGCACATGCCGGTTGCTACTCATGCACCAACCACTGGTGATGTGAAGAGAAATTCCACATTGTCCTTGGCCTGAAGAGTCTGAAGTCTACAAAAAGACAAAAAAGATTGTTTTGTCATCAAAGAGCTGCCGTATAAATTGGCAAGAAATTTAATACTTTGTTATATCAATGTACAAAGGGGAGTAAAAGGAGACATAATGGAAAAATCACAGTGAAAAATCTTCAGCCTTATTAAAATATAAATTGATTTGCAATTCATCTACTGAAAGTCAATGTTGCTACTGGTTCTGTAAGCTCATGAAATCAGTTAGGAGACAAAATTCTGTAGAAGGAAAACAACTACATATTTAAAGATGTTCATTGCATTGATATCTATCTAAGAAAAACGAGCAACCTAAGAGTTTGGTGGTAGCAAAAAGATTACATTAATTTGGGGGCTATGTTCCATCAAATATTGTAGCCATTTGAAATTGTAATTAGGAAGAGGTTACAATAATGCAAACTATGCTATAATGCTTATTGTTAAATTAGAAAGCAATGACTGACTTTCACACTAATTATGTATGAAATTAATACCAGGCAGAAATACATCAAATTTATGATTGTTGAGTTAGTTTGGAATAGATATCATCTCCTTTCTCTCTATTGAAATTAAGGTTTTTTATGGCATCTAGACGTTCAAAACCAAACAAAATGGCAACAAGCAATTAACAATTCATCTTCCTAGGCTTTTCTTCCTCCCTGGCCAGTAAAACGATTTTAGATTTGCTGATATTTTCTTCCTCTCTACCATTCTCCAAGTAAAGCCTATTTTTCTGATTTCTGGATGAAAAAAAAGAAATATCGACCAAAGTAGAGAAAGTGCCAAAGAAATAGAGTTTAAGAAATACATGATATTGGTCATGATATCCTTTAACTTCAATGGATACTCTTTTCTGATTAAATACAACGAGGTAGGGAAACACAATTTAATAATGTAAGTTTTTAACTTTATGATTTATGACACTAAAACAAAGTAAGCATTTCAGTGTGGAGTTAATACAAGGAGATAGTACAGAGCCTTGGAATAGACTCTTGTGTGTGGTAACCTGGAGAACTGCAAAGAGGACACCGTAATGCAGGAAAGAAAATGGTTCTGAGCCAGTTGGAAATGTACACAAAAATTCTTTTTTAGGTGGATTTTTGATGGAAAAATATTTTTATAACTATGGGGCATGAAAAACACTAACCATAAAGGGAAAGTTGCTGAGTTGGATAAATTAAAATTTCAGACTCCTGTCATGAAAGCACACTATGTAGAATAATAGCAATATGAGCCACAGGATGTCAGAAGATAATTTATGACACCATCTATTATTTATTTGAATATATATATATATATATATATATATATATATATATATATATATAAAAAATAAGGATTTATTTCCAGAATCCAGAATATAGAAAGAATTTCTAAAATTCACTAAGAAACTACCTAGATTTTAAAATGCTAAAAACTAGAATTTATTCTTCACAGGCAGGAACAATACATATATGAAAATATTCTCAAGATTATTAATCATCACGGAGGTACATGTTGAAATTATAATAAAATATCACGCACTAGAATGAGTCAAACATTTTAGACACTATCAAGTGTTGATAAATATTTGGAGCAGTTGGAATGCTTATACATTGCTTGAGGGAGTAAGTATTGGAACAAACTACTTCGGAAAAGTGTTGAGTAATCAGTACTAATGCTGAATGTATGCTGCATGACCAAGTGATTCCCAGCTGGGCTGGTCTGTTTGGAAAAATGTGTCTTCTTTGAATGTTCATGACACCATTACTCAGAACAGACATCAACGAGAAACAACCCAAAATTCTATGAAAAGTGAAATGGAAGCACAGATTGTAGCAATGCGCAGAAACAGAGTGCTGGCATAGCGCTACAAGATAATGCACATCCTGGCAAGCAGAAGGAACTGAACGCAAAGGAGTATAGACTGTGTGCTCAGTTCAAAATAGGCAAAATGAGGTTCTGGTTCTGATTGAAGTCAGAAAGATTGATTTGAGTGCAAGATCAAGTGGAGAGGCAGGAAGGAGGGTCAGGCTTTTCTCATGAGCATAGTGATTCCCCAGATGTGTTCAATTTGTAAAAATTACCAAGCTATATATTTGTGATTTATTCCTCTTTTTTTGTATGTGTGAGTCACACTTCAATAAAAAAGGAATTCAGATTGTTTGACTGACAGAAAAAAGACTGTGGTGCTTGATGATTACCTTTGAACAAATGCAATATTTTATTTAAAATAAGGAAGGAGAGGTCTGACTTGCACCCAAGTACATACAAGATCAAACAAGTATAAAGTAATAGAGAATTCTGTTAGACAGGAAAAAGGATTTCTCAAGATTCAAAGGCTGATTCAAAAGAGTAATGATTTATGGAGAGGTGGGAGACCTCTGTCTTAGAATCTTCAGTGTCTTAAAATCTTCACTGCTGTCAAGCACCGGCAGCCTAAGCAGTCACTTTCAACCTGTGGTCTGCTGTTTTGTGCCCTTGTTTTTCTGAAAACTGTCTTAGGCCACATATAAAATGTGAAATATAGTTAAAATAGATTTACATAGTACCAAAACTTCCTTTTAAAATATTATAACACTTAAAAATCAAGGGCAAAAAAAAAAGAAAGAAAAACAAAATGGCGGGTTGTAGATTGATCATGACTGGTTCAGTTTCCATGATAATGTCAGGGGCAAAGCCAGAAGAAAATAACGTATTTCATTGCTTCTGGGATACTCATCTCTGCAATTGAGATGCATCACACAGTACATAGCACTTTACAATTAATGGCAGTGTCTTTCTTTCTCGGGTCCAAAAAATAATGATGCGTTCATACAAGATTATAAGATTGAAAGTCACCTTCAATTTGATGAAATATGGTAATAAAATTACTTCCAGCTTTAAGATTCCCTTCTAAGCCTCACAGTAAAGGAGGCTTATTCCCTTAGGAAAGCATTTTCTATCCTTGCGGAGAACCGTTCCACAAGAAGGTCAGAAGGGGCCTCGTCCATTATGGGCACTCAATAAATATTAAGCATCAGCCATGGCCCACAGCCAGCTCTGAATAAAAATTGGCATACGTTAACATTTATTGTTCATGGATTTTGTGACTGATGATTCCTCCCTCTCCCCCTCCCCTTCTCTGCCTCTCCTCTGTGCTGCTAATGGCAAAGCCCAGGTAGGACAGAAGGCGAACCCAAGATAGAAACCGTTTGCTATAAATATAAACAGTGTGATGAGGGAGTAAATCAGCTTCCTGAATGTTATCAGAGGGAGAAGAACCCTAAAACACAGACAAGAACACAGGCTTTGTTACCAGAGACTCTTGCCCTCTTAGAGACGTTGGAAGCCATTATCAAAAAATGAGGTAGGGAGTTGCAGAATGCTTCTCCTGTGCAGACTTATCAGGAAGCTTTGTTTGTTTGTGTTCATACTCAAATACAGAATTTTTAGTCATGATATAAGCACTTGCCCTGGCCTGGCGCAGCCTAAGAGCTCAGGCCACAATGTCTCAATCCAGTTTTTTAGGGGAACCGAAACCAGTCATTACAAGTGGGAAAGTACTTCACCTTCCATCCCTTCATAGGTATTTAGGTCGACAGTGTCATCTTGCCCTGGGACACATGAACACTGTGATGCTAATTCTTGCCAGCGTGCAAGTAGAGCATTCTTCTCACTGGTGCCCTGGGGAGAGAATTGGAGATCAAGCATTGGTTTTAGGACAGTTTCCGGTTGGAAATCTAATTACACCAAACACCCGAAATTTCCTCAGTTGGGGTAGGATGTAAGTTCCTAGAGTAGTTTAGAAGAGTTCAAGAGGAAACAGGCCAAAGGAAATTAGTCCAGAATGCACAGAGAAATCTGTAACACTTATGTGGGCACAATGTATTTTTTATTTTATGCGTTCTGGGGTTGTGAGATACAGGAAGTTTCTCAGGGTGGGAACCGAGGCAGTTTGGTTTTCTGGCAGCAAGTGGTGTCCCACGGATCTGGTAGAAACACAACCCAGGGACTTTAGTCACCCGCTGACACCGTCTTTCAAGCTGGATTAAAGAGCTCTGGCTAGAAAGAGGCCATGTGGGGAGCAAGAATGCAGGACGCGGATCGGTGTGGCAGGCCCTACTTTGCTGGGGCACTGAAGGTCACCGGGATGCAACAGGAAAGACTAGCAGTTCTTTTTCTCTCGGCCGGAGATTGAGTTAGGTGGTGGCCAGTAGAGAGGAAGGAGTGAAAGGTTTTGCTTTCCAAGTGGCAATGAATTGCCACGACACTGGCTTTAATCAAGGACAGCTCTCAATTAAGGAGATGTGAAGACGAGGCTCACACATGCACAAAGCCTTGGCCTCATCTCGGCCTCCGGAGTTAAGTCAGTGCACAGATTGTCACCGTGTGTCACCAACCCAGAGAGTGCTGGAGGCTGCCACGTGGTTTATGCCGCACGCCCTCCTTTGTACCTTTACCGTGTCTACAATGCCTTTACTTTTGCTGAAGTCCTCTCAGGGGCCGGATCACATTCTACCTCTTACACAAATACGTGCCAATTAAAGGCCAGGCTTACGGGTAGATGCGACAGAGTGGGTGAAGTCATATTTGAGTGAGTAACTGGTTTCATTCTTCTTTACCTCTCAACCCTATGCTCATCAAATTCTTCACCTGAGCCTTAAAAACCATTCCCCCGGGGCAACTAGAGATGGCTTGCCCACTGCCTGTTGGAAGGGGGTCACTGCAGAAATGGAAGCTTAGATAGAGGAAGTCTGTGCTTACTTAGTTCAAAGGGTGTCGGCTTAAGTGTGAGGTAAATAGGTTTGGATGCATATTTGCATAGCTTGCTTGTTTCTCTCCCACGAAAGGTAAATCTCCCAGACTTGGAAGTAGAACCCACTCAGAAAACAACAGTAGACACCTAGCAGCTACCAGCTAGCAGTCAGGGTATGTGGCACAGCACTGGCCGATTGTCTGGCAAAGGCGATGCACCCTTGTGCCTGAGATACTTACCACTCCCCCATCTGCCATCCCAGGGACACTCCCCTGATCAGTAATATAGGGCAGGCCCCTGTCACTGTCACCTAGATCTTGGACACCTAGAAAGTGGGAGTGGCCTGATGGAAAAGTCCTGGCACATTGCCAAAGTGAAACTGGATGGAAACTGCTTAGGGAACCTATGAAGCTGCAGATACCTCAGCGAGGCCTTGTTGGGTGTACACAGATCCAGTTGTCAGGACTTTTCTTGGCCTCTTTATTCCCACAATGCTTTCCCCTGTCTTATGGCAAGTATCGCGGTGATCTTACAGATTTGTCCCACCCAGAGGGGTGGAGATCGCATCTCTTACTCAGTTTTTGATCTCCACATCATACGTCACAGGTGCTGAAAAGGCATTTGCTGAATAAATAAAAGAGAAATTAAGGGGGTAATACATAGAGATCTGATTGGAAAATGAAATAGATGAAAATTAAAAGCATCAGATCATTGTACCCAGGTTTTACATTTTTATAGCCTCACTTCAAAGTCATCTTTCTTTCATGGATAATAGTGAGTGAAATCATATAATGAAATGTTACTAATAAGTGTAGCAATGCGTCTTTAGACCTGTGTCAGCGTTCTCCGTGTCCCATTCAACAGGAGAGATGTCGTCGGCTTTGTGCCTTGCATCCTGGGCTTCTTGGGGAAGGCTGCTGCGGGGATGGCCTTTCCCGTGTGACTGACGCCTCCTGGGCGCTGCACTCCCAGAAATCCCTCCTCTAAGACTGCGCTGGGACTTGCTTTGGCCAGAGAGAGGAGCATTATCAAGTGAGATGGAAAGAGAGGCCTAAAAGGCCCCGAGGAGGCGGCTCTCACATTCTCCAGCTTCTGAGAAGCTTGGTGCTTCCATGCTCTCTGCTTGGATCAGCATCCTAGAGAGGCAGAAAGAGCAGGGAGGGAACCTGTATTGCCGCTGGGGACCCAGACATTTCAGTGAGGCCATTCTGGACAACCTAGCCTCAGGCACACCATCCAGAATAGAAGAGATATGCAGCAAATGCTGAATCATCTGCAATAAACATGTATTATCTGAGGATTCTGAGTTTTACAGCACTTTGATAATATCCAACCCAGCCCTGTATTGGGCATAGAATAAAAAGAAGATATTGCTGCTGCTACATTTCCTAGGCAATCTCAGTCTCAAAACATGAAGACTTACTGAGTAGAAGCTGATATTACCACTCATGCTGGTCCTGTGTCCCACGCCTACTAGAAGCATGGGGCCCTTTGGAGTCTCTGAGAAACGCCCCTTCAACACATTGCTGCCCTTGCGTCTGAAGCTAAGCCTACAAGGCCTCGGGAGAAGATGTGCCCTGAAACGCAGACCACTCTGAGAAGAGGACAATTGGTCTCCTCATCTAGACCCCAGGCCCCGTGCTCACTCCTCCACGTTGACCTCGGATGTGGCGGGGTTCGAAGATAACCTGACCGTTTCACTGCCTCAATGGCACATGAGCAGAGTTTTCAGGGACCTTCTTATGCTACGTAGGTGTGCACTCCGCAACACGGGCTTGACCTATTCTTGACCTTGGGAGATTCTCTGAAGGTGCTTCCACCGTTCATGAATGTTTTTGTTCTCTTTATGATGACAAGATGTCTTGATCCCTATACCCACCTAGTAACCACCGGTGAGGCGTCCGATTTCTGTAGTTTCTCTGTAATGCACAGATGATAAGCTCTTCCCTTTTTGACAGTGGGCAGGGGACGTCTCCAAGGTGCAACGCAATAACCTCAATGGTCTCACCCAGATTTTTTCCTGTCTCTGAACGAGTTCAGATTGTACTCACTTTTGAACTGGTTCTGTTCTGTAATGGAACTTTTCTGATGCCCTGCTGCCGCCTTGGGACCTACAGCACAAGGAGGCTAGAAGGTTATGATGGGAAAACATAATCCTCTGCATTATTCGTGAGGATAAAACGTAAGTGTTTAAGGAGGGAGAGTGGCACCAGCTCCCATGAAGCCCTTGGACTCCCAGCTTCCTTTGAGGGGGAGGATATTTCCCAAACAGGCAACTGCAGCCAGTTATGCAGCCCGGATACTGTGGATTCTACTCAGATGTAAAATGGTGAAAACCTCAACCAGACCTAGACCAGAGGCTCAAATCCAGAAGGAGGAACTCTCCTCTGCCCTTCAGCAATTTTAAAATGTGAGGTTCATCTTTCTGGAGAAGTTATTAACTTCCTTTTTTTAAAAAAAAACAAACACTCACAAGAGCTCATTCGTCTAAAGTAAGTTGACGTGGGTAAAAGCTCTGTGGAGAATTTGACTTTTAAGTTGCCTCATATAGATTTGCAGATTTGAATTGTTAATTGCAAAATTTTGTGTCGGTGGATTTTGGTGGTCACCTGTAGCTTTGGTCTTTGGACATTTAACTTATGACAAAATGTAGAATTATAATTTTAAAGATAAATCTGGTACCTATTGCTGTCTTAAATACCAATAGTAAGATGTATTTACCTTCCTTTCTAGGCATGGGTGAACATACTCTTTGAATTATAATAATCAAAGATATATGAAATCTACAACCTGTTGTGCCTTGGGAAATACCAGCCCCCAGAATTTAAGGTCAACTCTGTTTTAGTGTGTAACATGCCTTTGCTACAATCAGGACAAGTTTTCCTCCCATTAATAACTTAGTTAACATTTGTAACATTCTAAAAGTAGAAAATGTGTGTTAATTGACAGCAAAGTATTAATTGCACACATGCAGCAATTTTTTTAAAAAAATGTGTGAGCATTTGAAATCCTTCACAAAGGAATTTTTTAAAAGAGATCACTTCAGATAATTTCTAAGTAGTAAATATTGAAGTTTGGGTGGCTGACCTCTGAGGATTGAAAAGGAAAACTTAAATATTATCAAACTGACTTAAAATATACCATCTTCTATCTGAGAGGACTTGACGTCTAATTTTCTGCATTTCTACATTAAAGATCATACCCATTTCTCTTTAATGTGTCATTCACAAAAATTCTGAGACTCTTGGGATGATGAGTGAAAGAGGTCCTGGTGGATCTTATAAGGAAGGGTCTGGAAACACGCACTACTCCTTTTACCTGTCCCCTTTGGTGCTGTCCAATAGAATCTCCTACTATGGTAGAAATGTGTTATGTCTGCATTGCCCAAATTGGAGCTATGTGTGATTCTTGGACTCTTAAAATGGGACTAGTATAGTGGAGCAATGGAATGTTTGAGTTTATTTCATTTTAATGAATTTAACTTTTAATAGCCTCATGTGGTTTAGTGGCTTGCATTTTGACCAGCATGGAGGATTCATGTGTGGAATTTGCCTGTATTCTACACACACTATGGGGGTCCACCATTGCTCTAAAGACTAGGAACCCAAAGAGAACTCCAGAAAGTCTCAGGTGCTGGAGAAGTGGTTCTGGAATAATCCATTCAACATGTGTCTGTGAGCTCAGACAGCTGACTGAAACCACCTCTCACAAAAATCTTCTCCTGGGAATGTTTCGGGAAAAGTATAAAACTATAATTTAAGAAGATAGATAATAATGTATGTTGACAGGGTGTGAAGAAATTAGACTCCTCTTATAATGCTGGTGGGAATGTAAAATAGTGTAGCTGCTTCAGAAAATAAGCTGGCAGTTCCTCAAAAGAGTAAACAGAGAGTTACCATGTGACCCAGCAATTGTACCCAAGAGAAATGAAAACATATGTCCCCACAGAATTTGTACACACATGTTCATTGCAATATTATTGTTTTTGTTTCCAAAAAGTGGAAACAACTCTGATGTCCACTAGTGATAAATGGATCAAGAAAATTTGGGCTAGCCATACAAGAAGACATTATCAGGCAATAAAAAGAACGAAGTACTGACCCAGGCTGCTGCAGGATGGACCTCGAAAACATTATGTTAAGTGAAAGAAGCCAGGCGCGTGGATTACATATTACGATTCCGTTTATATAAAATACCCAGAAAAAAGGAAACCCTTGGAGACAAAGCATAGATTAGTGGTTGCCTAAGGCTAGAGGAGCGAGAGGAAGTGGGGAGGGCCTGCTGATGAGTATGGAGGTGCTTTCCTAAGTTAGGAAAATGTTCTGAAAGCACATAGTAGTGATGGCGGAAGAATTGTAAAAACCATAGATTTATGCACTTTAAATGAGTGGGTTATATTGTATGTGAATTATGCTTCAATCAAGTTTGTTATATTAAAAAGGCCCAAATGAAAAAAGATAAATATAAAATAAAAGCAAAACAGGATACAGAAACTCCGCCACCACCAGGATTTCTATCTGGAGAGCTTGGGGTCTGTGGTAACATTCCCCCAGGAAGCTTCATTTGAATGCTTTTAGCTGCCAACTTATTATGAGTCTATTTTTTATTTGTTAATTCTGGGTGAGTAGAGATTTGATTATAAATGTAGATTAAAATAATGAGTAGGGGAGTGCCTTAGGTAATTTTTTGTTACTGTGACTCAATACCTGACATTCACAAATTTAGGGAAAGAGTGGTTTATTTAGCTCACAGTTTCAGAGGGTCACAGCCTATTCGGGGGCAGCCAGCAGCAATGCAAGTCCATGGCAGAGGCAGAGGTGGAGGCGGCTTCTCATGACATCACAAACAGGAAGCCAGAGCAAGTTGAGACTAGTTCTCCAAGGAGGGCAGGAAGCAGCTTATATATTCCCAGTGACCAGCCTTTCCTGGATCCAGGTGTGGAAGGTCTGATAACCCCCACTACACACATATAATTCAACTTACACACCTGTAATCCACCCCTCCAGAGTAGGCCCCAATCTCCCAACAGCACATGCTTCTATAGACAATCTATAACATTCATGAGACTTTTGGGGGATATTCCAGATCCAAACCACAATAGGATGTTAGTAAATTCCCTTTCCACAGTGTTTTGCAGCATTTGATTAACTTATTTAAAAATTCACTGATCAAATAAATATTAACTCAGTGCCTCCTGTGTGCATGGAACTCTTTCTAACCCTGAGGGACGGCAGAGGAAGGACAAAGGACGTGCCTGCCCTGTTCGGATGCCATCCAGCTCTGAGGTGTGGGACTGGACCCGTGGGAGTCCTTTAGTTAGAGACCTAGAAGGGGACAGGGAACACAGTCCATTTGGGCACTTTTATGTTTGGCACTAATTATAAGCCGTGAACAGGGGGCAGTGCAGAACCTCAGGCTCATCCGCAGTTCTTACTGGTCCTGCAGGAAGTGGAGAATGAGGCCAGGTTGGGAGGGGTTGTGATCGGTAGGAATGGGAGGACCACCTGTGGGAACTGGACCCGGACAGCCTAGAAGTTGCCGAGGGGGTGAATACCCAACTCCCTCTCTCCTATATACCACCTAGATCCCTTCAGAGTGAATGCACCCGAAGCCAGAGGAGAGGAAGCTTGTGGATAGGTCTTTGCAGGTCAGCCCCCTGGTGCTGGGCACAGGTAGAAAAGGTTTGGGTGCATCAGGAAAGCCAGACTGAAATTGTGGCGAGCAGGAAAGGTGGGAAGTGAAGGCGAGAGTGAGTTACTTCCAATCAGACCCTTGGGATCTTGAAGGACTTGGAACAGCAGAAAAAAAATGGCTGACATATTTTTCCTGCAGCTCCTGGCAAGGTTTCACATAGAAGACTAGATGACGTGAACGGTCCAGAGAGAGTTGCCAGGCTGAGCGTGGGTAATTCTGGAAAGCACACATCTCACTATGGTCTTGTTGAACTGCAACTCCCGTCACAGCCCACCTTGCTCAGCGCCTCCCTCAGTGACAACCCAGGTGCCTCTGCTCTTGCTGAGCTACAAAAGCCAGCGAGGCTACCCGTGGCCTCTGGCACGATCTGTGCCCCTCTGGTGTCCACTCGCAGACTGCAGCCTCAGTGAGGTGACGAGGCCTGCCCTGAGACCCTGGGCTATGTGAACGCCCTCTAAGTTGCTCCTGTCCGTCACCCCATGGCCCAGCCCTCTCCGCACACTCGTGGTCTGCTTGTGTGGCTACTGTCTGCTTCCCTTGGCACAGTGGGAGAACCATGAGCCAGCATTTGGTCGGTTTCACTTTGCAATAGTTTCCTCCATGCCCAGAACACAGCTGGCAATTAGGTGCTCAGACAGTAATTACCGAGAAAGCACCGCAGCTAACACCAGTGAGGGCTTACTGTGGGCCAAGGCCTGCACTCAACGAGTCACATTCCTTATTTTATTACAACTCCATTTTAAATGAGGAAACCGAGGTAGAAAAGGGTGAAAATTCTTGCACAGGTTCACATGACCTTTAATTGGGAAACGGGAAATTTTAAGCTAGTAGTTTGCTAAGTATGTTTTGTCAGAAAAATAAGACATTCAAACCACCAGGGACCCTGAAAAGGTAGCTTTTCTTAATACAGTCTGCATCTGTCCATTTAGCTAAACTAGAAATTAAAACCAAGTGAAAAAGTATTGGCTCACTTGAGGTAAATCTATTACTATTTATAATAAATAGATGAAAATAAACTTATTTGTGTTGGCACGAAGAACCTATTTTTGTCAAGAATATCAAATATTTGAAAACAAATTATTATAAGAGATCTATCGTTGTTTTACAATTTTTCTGCATGCCTCTTTAATCTTTGGGTCAACAGGAAAGAGCTGGATTCTCTTCCCCGCTCCTTTGTGAAACCTGGGACAACGTGTTACTTGGGTTGAGTTATTTAAAGAAAACAAGACATCATAACAAGCGCGTAGTTGGAATAGGAGGAACGGTGTGATAGACTTTTCAGATGGCTGTGGATACTCTTGCATACTATACCAAAACTTTATAGAAGGGTTTTACTTTTCCATTCTTCAGAGTAACACACACAAATTGTAGCATCTTAGCCACTTTTAAATGTGTAGTTCGGTGATGTTAAATGTACCCGTGGCATGCAACCCCTACCACCATCCGTCTCCAGTACCATCTCTAACTTGGAAAACGAAAACTCTGCGCCACTGAACAGTAACTTCCCACCCTCCCAGCCCCAACCCCTGGGCACACCCCATTTTGCTTTTCATCTTTATGATTTTGATTATTCTAAATGGAATCATACAGTATTTATCTTTTCTTGCCTGACTTATTTCACATTGAGTTATGTGACGAGGGGCATCATCTTAAACACTAGTTGTAACGTGGAGTGTGAAACCAGCTTAGCAAACCCCTTACTCTGCCACCTTCAGCCCATCGGTTCATCCTACATTGTGGATGGTCATGCATGCACGTATGACTTTGTGATACCCTGCATTGGTGAGTCGGGGAATACTGATTCCCTGGACCATGCAGTTGTTAAAAAGTGTCGACACATTTTATTTTCCGACATAAAAAAAGAATTTGATCATATCACCAAGCTCATCAGAAGAGCCACTAATTTTTGAGAGGCTGTCAGGCTTGAAGAGACATGGACAAGCTTTCAAAATTCTAATTTTACTTGAAGGTTCAAATCTGGTCACTGACAACTAAGATTATCATTGTTCTCTTTACTTTCTAAAAAGAAAAATTGCCTACCAAATACTCCAATCTGAGAAACCATAGTTTGGCCTGCCAGCTCTCTCAGGTTCAGACAAAACACGTGGCTGGTTGGGTTTGCAACTGGAGCAACTGGCAGCGGGGCAAATGTTTTTTATCAGGACAACAAGTGCACTACAGCCCATGTGAGCTTCCGATTTTTGTCACAGAGTAATAAAATGACACCTCCTATGTAAGAGCTATGTAATAATATTAATGATTTTGTCTTGATATGTTAGGAATATGACGACTTTGCTTTGTCCTCTGGGTGTGTGGCAGTGAAGGATTCGATGACTGTTGTGCAGTTTGGTGCTACGGGCTCAACTCATGTTGATGGCCCAGTTTCTTAGCCATTCTTGTTTGTGTACTCATCAACGCTAATGTCAATTCAGTGGAGAAAGTACATAATATTTTGGTAATACGTTTTGGAAGTCGATGCATCCTGTGGAGTTACCAAAGATTATAGGTGCTGTCTTGGCCACTTTGTTGTTGTTGTTGTTGTTGTTGCTGGGACGCAATAGCCGACACTCACAACTTAAGGGATGAAAGGTTTATTTTAGCTCACATCTCAGAGTCTCAGTCTGTCATGGCCGGCTGGCAATGGTGACATGGTAGAAGGACCTGGCAGAGAACACGGGCTCATGGGCTTACAGGAGGAAGGAGAGGGAGGCTGGGGAGAAACTGGGGGGAGAATAAACCCTTCTAAGCCATACACTCAGTGACCTGCCATACCTTCGCATGAGGTTTTGGGGCGTACTACAGATCCAAATGACAGTAGGTACTGGTGTTTGGTGTGTCTCCTAGAGCCAAACGTTGGAAAGGTGATCTCCAGCGTGATACTGTCGGGAGGGAGGGCTCTTATAAATGCATTGATGTGGCTGTCACCGGTGTGAGTTCATCATCGCAAGAGGGGTTGTTACCGAAGCGAGGCTGCCCCTGTTCTCTTGCTGTGTTGTGCATTGCTGCTCTTCTGCCTTATACCATGGGATGGTGCAATGTGCAAGCCCCCCGGCAGCTGCTTTCAGCCACCAGAACTATGAGAAGTAAGTGTCTTTCTTTATAAATTACCTAGCCGGTGGTATTCTGTCATAGCAACACCAGACAGAATTGCGGTACAAGGTAGCTGAGTTGTTGATGTAACAAGTATTTGAAAAAGAGGAAGTGGCTTTGCCAAGGGATAATGGGTAGAGGCTGGAAGAATTTGGAGTCCTAGGCTAGAAAAAGCCTAAATTTCCCCGAATGGAGCATTAAGGGCAAGTCTGATAAGGCCTCAAAGGAAGAAAAAGGTGTTAGGGAAGTCAGGGGGCTCTTGGAGATTACTCAAGGGATTTTGATCAGAATTTTGGAAATCTTGGCAGTAAAGGTCATTCTGAGGTATAGAAAACTGTGGTGAAGGCCATTGTTGTGAGTTATAAAGAACCTGGCGATTTGTGGCTATTTGTGGAAGGTAAAATTTAAGAGGGATAATTTAGGAAATCTGGCAGAAGGACTTTCTAAGAAAAATACAGAAAGCCCTATGTGGCTACTTGGATTGTAAGAGGCAAGAGGATGGAAATGACTTAAAGATGTGATATATAACCAAAACACAAGCAGAACAGAAAGATTTGAAAACTTTGCAGCCTGGCCATGTAAAAAGTGAAGAAATTTGTTTAGCAGGCAAAAGCAAGGATGCAGCTGAGTGAGCATTTCTTGGGAGATTAGTTCCAAGGAAGGGAACCAAGACAGGAAGAGGTACTTACTCCAAGACGTTTCAGAGAACCATGAGGCTGCCCCTCCCCTCAGAGTTCTCAGAGGACAGATGGATTCAGGAGACAGACCAGATGCTTTCCGTGGCTCTCCCCCAGGCAGCCTCAGGTCTCCAGTCCCTGCATCCCACTGCAGTGCCCCACCTCTCCCCTGACCTTGCTCAGGCAAGCCCAGGCCCAGGCTGGGCCCACTGCTCAGGGAAGTAAAAGGTAGAAATCTTGTTAGTGTCTACGTGATGTTAACTTCGTAGACGCCTTGGGTTCAAGAGCCATGGGGTCATGGCTTCCTCCACCTAGATTATTCACAGATTTGCTGGTCACAATTGATGTGTGCCATCCCAACAGCCACTCACGATATCCAGCCTGGGACAATGGTAATGTGCCGTAAGTGTTTTCTCCTGGAAGTGTTTTATCATTTTATCATCCTGATTATAACCTACAAGGGTGACATTACTCATCTTTTTAGTATCATTTCATGTCTCAAAGGACATAATTATTCTTTTAATCACAACGTCAATACAATCCCTAATAGCTATTCCACTGTCTGGAAATTCATCATTTTGTGCTCTGTGAGTAGCGCTGTTGCCATTGTCTGAGTCCCCACAGCGTGGTGGGACAGTGCTTACGGGCTAGAGTGGAAACTGCCTAGCCTCTTTACTCCTGTGGTATCTACGTAGCTCTTCCATATAATTTTTGGGTCTACTTCAATTCACAGGTGGGATTTCTACATTGAAAGATCAAATATCAGTGAAAGTCTTTTCCTGTCTTACTGTTTACATGGAATTTTTTTTACTTAGCTTGTAGGTGTCATGGTTTGGATCTGGAATGTCCCCCAAAAGCCTCACATCCCTATGGATAGTGTAGGGCCGGGAGGGGGGCCTGGCTGGAAGGGGAAAATGCTTGGGCTTGACCTGGAGGGGCCTGTGCTAGTCCGTCTCTCTTCCCAGGCTTCTCAGTTCTGCTGTGCTGCTGTGAGGATCTCTGGCTCCGGCTCTGGCTCTAGCTGTGGCCCCACCGTGTGACCCCACCATTGTCCAGCTGCCCACTTATAAATGGACCATGATTTTCTAAACTGTGAGCTAAAATAAATCTTTCCTCCCTGAAATTGTGCATGTCAGGTACTGAGTCACAGCAACGAGAAAGTCACTAAGACAGTTGGTGGCAGGTTTTCCTCTGTGTCCTCTAATTGTTCTGTTTTATGAAGCGTTACCTGTTCTGTGGTTCTGTTTGCTCAGGTTTCCTAGCTCCAGGCATTCCTGATATAGAGCTGGGTTCCAGAAGTAGTGGTACCACTCTTGGTGGGCAGCTCAGCGATCTCTATCTCTAAGCACAGGTGTAAGCACAGGTGTCGCAAGACACCAGCAGGAGAACTCGGAGCCCATCTCCCTCTTTGGCAACAAAGGCTGACAGTAAGCTCTCCTGGGCCAGGACTGAGCCCTGGGGGTGTTCACTTGGTGTTTCCTCTCTCCTTTGCACTTTCTCTGGAACATTCACATAGACCTTCTCATCCAGGGGTCTCCAAGGAACAGTTCTTCTCCAAGGATCTACAGTGCAAGACCCTCTCTCAAAAAAAAAAAGAAAAAAGAAAAAAGAAAAAAAAAGCCTCAGAAGAAACAATTTCTTTATAGCCTGCAAGGCTTAGGCCCACAGCTCCCACAGGACCAGGGCTTTTGGTTCTCAGATGAGAGCCCTGGACTTACATTGGAGTTGGGGGAGGAGGGCATCGGAACCTGAGAAATCCATCTGAGTGTCCAGTGTGGTCTCTGGGCTATCATGCAGAGCACATGTTCTTTGGGGGGCGGGGGGTGTAGTTGTTTATACTTACGACTTTTGGCCCAAATTCTGGTTTTGCTTAGAATAATAGAGGAAAGTTTTTTTTTTTTTTCTATCCTCACTGTAAGGTTAAAAATGGCCACTAGGTGATTAACATCAGAGAAGACATAAAGCCATATTTACTTGAAAATTAAGTTCTTTTAATGTGTGCAATCCATGTCATGGTAGTATGTTCTTTGAAGTTAGTACTTGCTGTTTTTGAAGCTTGCCTGCTATGCCACTAACGCAAAAGGGTACACTGGAAGGCAATGTCTACATTTTACGCAGGGACTCTGTGACTAAATCCCAAGACCCATTAATGGAAAAATATGCATGCCTCTTGTGCCCTATTATGAAAATGGGCCTTATCTTAGCTGATTAAACTGTCACCTCTTATTAAAATGGATTTGTGTAGCTGAAGAAATTCTAGCTGTGGTGTTCCTTTCATGGAAATGTAGATAAATGGTTGTCTCAGTAAAATCTGTACCTACTACTAGAACTTCAGGTTGTCTGACCCTAAGGATCCCAAGAGATGTAGCAAAAAATAAATAAATAAATAAAATCAACTATCTATGGCTTTGGAGGTGGGAAAAAAACACCTCTAAATGAACTTCATTGGTGGTGTAAGTAAAGAAGTCACCGTGCCTGCCTGTGCACACATACGGGTTTTACGGATTATCTTCCGATCTTTAGTAGCTGAGCTGAGATTCTCCCTGAAGGCAGAGGGGTTTTTTGTACAAGTGATTTTTTGCTCTGTCTTTTGAAAAAGGGTATCTATGTGGGTTCATATTTTTTTTTTCTTTCAACTAAAGATCAGTTTTGAGAAAGAAAACAAGGAACCAAGATAGCCAGACAACTCAAACAAATCTTATTATGGGATAAATCGCCCGCAGGCCATTGCTTTCCTTTCATTTTTTCTTTGTGGACATAAAGCTAAGAGAGGGCTCCCAAGGGAGGCCCAGGAGATGCAGAGTCCTAGTGTGTGCCCCCATCTTAGGTCACCTTAGGTAGAAGGCTGGGCACAAGTAACTACTCCGTTGGCTAAGAGGCCCCACGGCTTCTCAGAATCTGTTTCCTTGCCCTACCCTTGGCAGTCTTGGGTACCGTGTCCCACCAGCATCCACTCTTCTCGAGCTTACCCAGGGCATTCTCATCCCTGGCCCCACACCAGCTTACTGTGGATAAATTTGGGGGTCTTTCCCAGCCTCCAGTGTCCAGTGTTCTTTCATGATCTCTCCTCTTTCCTCGTCTGCTGCTGCTTACAGTTCTTCTCATCCGGCAGATGTTTCCCCTAAACCCTGCCGGTTATGTTGACTCAGCCACACTCCTGGAGGCCCGTTGGGCTTGAATGAGATGTTATTGCTAGACATGAAGGTTTGATACCATCAACAAATGACAGAGAGGCAGGACTGCTGTAGCACTGTACAAGGATGAACAAATTTTACTTCCTGCTGGCTAGGAGGTAGGGCAACAAGTAGCCTCCCTCACCAATATGGAAACTGAGCATAGAGGGCTTTAACAGCTCCCTGGAGCGTACACGGCTAGCAAGCAGGGCTGCCTGGAGTCAAAGCCAGGGGTACCGTTTCACCCAGGATGCGAGATGGCCTGGCTGACGCGGACTCCCACCTCCGGGCTGGGCTTCTCACATGTGAAGGGTGCACAGTGCCGTTCCCTGCCCCGGCCCATCTGTCTTGTCTCCTCAGCCTTTCTCTGTCCACACCTTCTTGTCTGTTTCTTGACCTCCATCTGCCTCTTCCATCGATTCTCCATCTCAGTCTGTCCATCTGTCTCTGTCTGCCCCCTACACTCAGTCCCTCCATCCGGTGTGTCATTCTGTGGGTGCTACATCAGTCAACAGTTAATCTCATTTTTGAAGTCAGCCCATTTGGAACGTGTTCCAACAGTAGGGTGAACACCCATTACTGTATTTCTCCAAATCAAAGATCTACTGATTGGAAAGTTCACTCTGACTTTACATGGAACTAAGAAGAAGAAAATTTGGAGCCTGTCAAATAAGCCATGACACACCACCATCATTTGTAAGGCCCATCCTGCTGTCAGAGGTTTGCTTGCTTCCAGCAGTAATGCGATTATCAATCCTCTTCCAAGCACTCATGTCCAAGCCAGAAAAGTGGGCACACTGTGAGTGCCAAGGGCACCACTCCCACCCACAGAGCTGTGTGCTTCCCGCCTTGCTGTGTCTCCAAAGGGGAGGTTCAGGGGCAGGGACCGGCCATGAGACCAACCTCTTGAGATCCAGGCTAATCTCCTTCACAGTTGGATGCCCATGAGGGGTCAGGGTGAATCCCTCCCTTCCTGTGTGGGCAAGAGATGGCAAGACAGTCCCTGGAAGGCTCAGGACAGGGTCATAGCAGCCACTTAGTGATTGCTAGCTTTTGAGATGACATCACCCCTTGGGTGCTCACAGCTGCGTATGTGTGCAGGGTTGTGGGAAGAATTGCCTGGCAGCGCGTCTTCCACTCTGACCACAGCTCAGAGCCCAGAAGAAGGTGATTAAGGTGACAGCACCACAATTCTGCTCGGAGATGTGACCTCACAGAACGGCTGGCAGAGATTTGACGGGCCCCTTGTCCTGGAGGCAGATCCTAGGCCTCCCGGGCAGGCCTCCCTCCTATGCTCTTGCTGCAGAACGGCTGGCTTTAAAGAGGACTCACAAAGCAGCACAGAGAGTGACTAGGCTCAGCCTTTTCCAAATGTGAGGTACCCGAGGAATGTTGACTCACTCTCCCAGCGTGTGAGTAGCCATTGAGGGTTACAGGTGAGAAGTTAGGGTAGAAAAAGCGGTGTGGCGCTTTGCTGCTACTGACCCCATCGCAAGCACGAGGCACGCATGCCCCGTGCACAGGAGGGCGCTGCCCAGCCTCAGCCTCCTGTCTCATCTTGTGTCTCCCGGACTCCCAGGAGGGCACCTGCTCTCTCTTCTGGGCCCAGGCAGGAGAGGCAGTGCGGTGGGAGCCTTTGAGCACAGGACTCCATCCAGATCTGAATTCTAGAGTTTGTATAACAAGAAAAACCACCTTATGCTACAAAAACTTTAAAAAGCCACATCAATCAAAAGCTGTAATTGGTGTGTAAGTGCTGCAAAACGATAAGACCCTGGGAAAGTCGCCGTGTAAAGGCAAGAAACATAGGATGATTTGGGAAAGAGTGAAATAAGGTTAAGGTGAAATGCTGTCCTTATGCCTTTTAATTAAGGGAAGAGCCTGCATGTAAACATGTGCCTGAGAGGACACACCCACACTCACCATGTACGCTCTCCCTCACACACACACATGCCTAGGGAAGCACACACAGGCATGCCGTGCTGTGCGGTATATAGAGGATTAGTCATGTGGTTGGTAAGAAAAAGTTTTCCAGCAGATAAAGATTATCGGAGAGGCCAGAGATTGTACAGATCAGAACATACCGGAGTTGTGAGGCCAAGGGGATGGATTTGGATTGTTATAAGGGGTGGGTGTGAGAAAAAGGGTCTGGGCTAGCAAACATAGTTATCTTAGAAATGCATTTCCCAGGGCATCGTGTTTCCTGTTTATCTTTTAGGAATATCTGCATTGTAACTAAGTTTGTACATCGAAGTTCCAAGTTGGCAAAGCCATTCACTTCATAGAAGGTTCTTTCTCACTAGGAGAAAGCCTTATTTATATTTCATGTTGGGCTTAGGTCAGGGTTAGTGAATTATTTTATAACTGCTTAGTACTTGTGGAGAGGACTGTGCCTCAGAGATGACTCAGGTACTGAGATATTTAACCCTTTTGTCACTGTAAAGCAAACACATGTTTGCACCCACATACAAGTATACACATATGTACACAAGCACACACACGTGCATGCACATGCTTGTATATGCATACATGTGTGCCCAAGGAAAGAAACACATCTATAATACACACATATATCTGCCCAAGGCAAGGCACACATGCACACACATACACACTTGTGCACACAGTTACACATACACACAGGTGTGTACACTTGTACACATATACACATATATGCAAGGAAGCATATGCACCCAAGCACATGTATATACAAACTCCAATATGTACACTTTTCTGAGGAAACACACAGGCATGTACACGGGTACATTTGCTTGCATACACATACACATCTTCTTGGTACACATCCTTACTGATGTCTGAGGCCTCACGTGCATACAAGCACTCCCTTTTAGCATAATTGAATATGATTTCCATCTTACAAACTTCTCAGATTGAGCAGCAATGTAGACATAGATATCATTATTATTATTATTATTATTTTTAGTTTTAAATTTGGAGCACCAAAAATCTTCACACGAGTCTCTCCAGGGGTAGGGTGGAGTGCCACCCTCTCTGCACTGTCCCCTGAGTCACACACTGGGCCTCGCTGCCCAGCTCTGGTTCTGCCTGCCCACCGGGAGCTTCTCCCTGCAGCTGTCTCTTGTCCCTGGGGTATCCCCTCCCTGCAAACGGCACAGGGTTCTGCACACAGCAGGCTCATGACTGGTTTCCATCTGTTGGGCCATGAGAAGATAACAATCTTGCCCAAGAGAGTTTTACCCAGCATCCCCCAGGGACAGCCACAGGGAAGCCCATACTCTGCATACAGCCTTGGTCAGGTGGCCCACCGGTAAGCCTTCGCACTCATAAGAATTGTCACCATCTGCCCACCGGTGTGAACACACACACACACTCACTCACTCACTCACTCACTCACTCACTCACTCACAGACACTCCGTGGCAGCTGGTTCACATTAACTGAGATTTCTCTGCCTTAATCTAAATAGTAGATCTGCAATGGCCAATGGCAAAGTTCTCAGGAACAAGCGGACCTTCAGGTACTAGAACTTCTAAGATCTCTGACTGATTAATTGGTGGGAAGTGAGAGGTTTTCTTCTTCTTCCTCCCTCTGTGTTTCACATGAGCCACGAAGCTGCTGCCCTACACATGAAAACAAATAATTCCTTCCTCCTTTGAAAAAATAAGCCAACTACTAACCTACCAAGCTGCATTCTCTCTTTCGTCCTTTTAGTGAAATAGTGTTTGTTGCATAGTAAAAGAAAAAAAAGCACTTTAATTAATATTAACAATTGGAAGGGGATTAGTGCCCAAATCCCCTATTACCAGTTTGTCTAATCCACATAATTGTATGCTCAGCTACCCGTGAAGCACTTAGAAACCTACCAAGTTCAGGGACAAGCAGATAAAGCAGGCCCACCCTGTGTCTCTGAGCGCTGCCCTTGGCCCACCCGGCCCCTCCCGCTGGTCTCTCCCTACAGTCTGCCCTTCCCTCCCAGAGCAGCTGCAGGGAACGGGGTGGGGGGTGTGTGTCCAGATTTGCCTTTTCATGAGAGTGCGTGGGAGTGGGGTATCTTCCTCCTGTGCAAGGAGATCTCACCAGAAAGCCGACGTGGGAGACACGTCAGGCAGGTGGAGCTGAGGCACAAGGTCCCCACAGAAGTATCTTCAAGTTTCTAAGTCGTTACCAACAAAATAGCAAGAGATTAGAAGCAAGTCCGTAGGGTGCTGTGCTTTGAAGACGGAGCCAGGCTAACTGGTAGAGGACCCGGAACCAGCAAATCTTTCATCATAGAGTTGGAAGAAAGGCAGACGCAGAGAATGGAAGGGAGGAGAGGGAATAGAAGGGGAGAGAAAGAGGGAAGGGGGTAGGGAGGGAAGGAAGGGAGAGAGAGAGAGAGGGAAAGATAGACGGGAGGGAGGAAGGAAGAAAAAGGAATGAAAAGGGAAGGCAGGAGAGAAGGGGCTTGGTTCCCCCAGTTGCCCCCTTCCCATCCCAATGCCAGGCATGGGAACTCTCCTCAGCAGACTCGTTAATTTCACTCTGTTTTGACAGCCTGCTTAAATCAGCTTAGAAGTGTCACCGCTGAATAAGTGTAGCTATGAGTTGATGGCTACTTTCCTTCTAAGGACCAGCTCACACACCAACTGCAAGTGAAACGGAGTGCCAAAGTGTGGCTTAATTACAGGTCTCGTAAAGAAGACACAGAAAAGGTATGAGAACAGAGAGTCACGCAGGCGAGGGGCGTGACGCCAGGCTGGTGTGATGGATGCCTAACGATAACCTGTTGGGTGGCATAGCTGGAGGACAGACTAGGTTTTGTGCTACATACCTGCTTCCAGTGGATTTGGTGTTCAAAGATACCATTCCCTTGTGGTCAGACTGTTGGATGTCCGGACATTATGTGCTATTTCTTTCCTCTGCTAAGAAAGGCACTCGGGATATAATCATGAACCTAAGTTTGTGGCATGCTGCACAGGAGGGCCACAGGCTAGTTCTAGAACTGTCACTGTAGGCCTTGAGCTGCAGGGTGAAAGGTACTTAGTCCCCTGTGCGTGGGCTTGGCTCTGCCACTGGCTGGTAGTGGGAGACAAGGACCACGAGCAAGTTCTTGCTGGGACCAGACAGGTTACCATAAGGCAGGTCATAATGAACTCTTTTTTCTTTTTTCCGATACACCTTCCAGTTCAGGGGAGTGACATGAAGGTGGGTATCTGGATGCCCGTAGGCCTGTGACAAGGCCTCTCACTGTCTCCACGGGGAGAGGCAGGAGCCATGTGGGTGGGTTCACAGCTGGAAAGTCAACTTGGGAGGGGCTCTGTGGCTTCCTGCGTCTCACCTTGTTCCAAAATTTGTAGCAGTGACTCAGAGGGCATGGTGAAACACTCATCCAAACCGTAAGGAATTCTGTGTGCGGTGACAGAATCCAAAAGGAGGCCAAGACGCTAAGACAGTGAGAATTTCTGGAGATGGGTCGAGTGGTCTCCCCACATCCCATCAGCCAGCAGGTTCTGTTGACGCTGACGTGCTGTTAGAGCGCTTCTCCCTGTGCTCTCTCCTCTTGTCCTCACCCCGTCCTGACTCTGTCTTCCGGGTGCTGTCCACATCTACTCTTGCACTTTCCTGGTTAATTCTCTTCCTCTCAGTCAGATTTTGTTTGTTTATGTTTGGTCTCACTCTGTAGCCCCATCTGGGCTTGAACTCACAGCAGTACTCCTGCCTCAGCCTCCTGAGTGCTGGGATTACGTAGGTGGTGTTGGGGAACCAAACCCAGGGCTTGCTTTACACTTGCCAGGCAAGCACTCCAACCGCTGTGCTACTCCTGCAGCACACTCAGTTGCCTTTTACAACTGTAAATCTGATCAAGTTGGGTACTTCACTTTTCCTTGTCCTTAGAACACACCTAGGATAGTTAGCATAATTTCCAGGGTGCCATGCTATCCGGTGCCAGCCCCTTCTGTATCTTTCCCTCCAGCCTTCCCCCTCCCCACAGCTCTTTCTGCCCGCGTTCTCTCGTCTCAGGTTCATGAGCACCCTGGGCACTCTACGCTACCCATTCATTCCTTTTTGTTAGGGATAGTATTCCCCATATGGACGCGCTCCCACTCTGGTGGGGCAGCTGTGAATGTTCTCATACAGCTCTTTATGTGGATGTATATTTTCTTTTTCCTTTTGGGAGGGGAAAGGAGTCGAGACGGTAAATTTCTAGGTGTAAAATCGCTGGGTTGTGTGGCCAACATTTATTTGGTCACTGTCTTAGTTACTTTTTCGTTGCTGTGACTCAATACCCGACATCCACAAATTTAGGGGAGGAAAGGTTTATTTAGCTCACACTTTCAGAAGGTCACAGTCCATTCAGGGGTGGCTGGCAGCGATGGAAGTACATGGCAGAGACAGAGGTGGAGGCAGCTTCTCACATCACACACAGGAAGCTATCGAGGCTAGTTGAGACTCATCTTCCAAGGAAGGTAGAAAGCAGCTTATACATCCTTCCAGGTCTCCTCCCAGTGATCAGCCCCTTCTGGATCCAGGTGTGGAAGGGGTGGTAAGCCCCCAGTACAGGCCTGTAATCCGATTTACATGCCTCTAGTCCACCCCTCCATACTAGGCCCCAATTTCCCAATAGCATGTGGTTCCATATAACATTCAAATGCATGAGACTTTTGGGGGACACTCCAGATCCAAACCACAATAGTCGCGTAAGAATTTGCCAAACTCCTTGCTGCGGTGAACAGCATCACTTCGAGAGCAGCACAGAAAGCTGGGGTTTTCCGCAACTCATCCATGCTTGATGTTGTTTGTGCCTGTAGTTTGTGCCATTTGGTAGATAACTATTAATCTCATTGTAACTTTAATTTCGCTTTCTCTGATGAGTAAAAATTTCGCGTGTCTCTTCACATGCTTATTTGTAATTTATGTATCTTTGTGAAGTGTCCGTTTATATCTCTACCTCTTTTTGAAAAAGTTCAGTTGGCTATTTTTTTATTGAGTTTTAGGAGTTACGGGAGTATAAATCACTTGCCAGATTTATATTTGTGATATAAGAGTTTCCTTCCAGTTTATGGTTTGTGCTTTTATTTTCTTGATGGTATCTTTCAAAGAGTAGAATTTTTTTTTTTGTTTTGGTAATCCATATTTTTTCTTTTAGAATTTTTTCTTAAAATGTCTGACAAAGATATCATTGCCTCACACTAGGCATGGGGATTTTCTCCTCTGTTTTTTTTTTCTTTAAGTTTTATATTCAACAACTTTTACATTTAAGTATGTAATCCATGTGAAATTAATTTTGTGTATGGTTTTCTGACTTGGGTAGCACAGTGAGCTTGAACATGGAGAGGCACCAAGGTGAGGGAAACAGGCTGAGGGTGCACACGCGTGCGTGCGTGCGTGCGTGCGTGCGTGTGTGTGTGTGTGTGTGTGTGTAGATGCCATGACTGGGCTGGGGCATCCGGAATCTTCCTTCACCAAGCAGTCCCCTTCCACTTGTATTTTTTGTGGCCCTCTGAATACAGTTTCATTTGAGAAGTGCATTTCCCAGGTAACAGTGTTTGAATCCTGTGCAATCCCTAAGGCGTAAGTGGTAAACAAGGCCCAGGGAAGACTGCAGCTTGTCCAGGCGAGTCCATGCCCGAAATGCAGCGGCCCGTCAGGGCTGCTCTTGTCGGAAACTCCCCGTGCCCTGCCCCACCCCACGCTGCCTCTGGTGATGAGCCGCTGGAGTTGCCACACAATTCCTCATTTGCAGTTTGCCTTTTCAGCATTTTAAACATTGAAAACGGGCAATCCGTAAGGCTAAATAATTTAGATTTTCTTTTTCGGATGCTGTCACTTGCAGGGGAGATAAAGGATGGGTTTGTCAGGAGGGTGGCAGCCGTCCAAGGGCTGTGCAAGCACATTCCGAGTCTCCATGGAAGAACCTGATTGATCCGTCAATATGGAGCAGAGATGGGCTTTGTGGGTATCAATTAAGGACTTTTTCGTTCACCTTCTGAAATGTGGGCCGACATCCTAATGATCGGCTTAGGTTTCCAAGGACTCTACATCCCTGAGACCTAACTACTAACTGTATGTGCAGGTGGACGCACAGTAAGGGCTGGATTCCACAGTTCGAGAACAAGGCCAGAGAGTCCCGGGAACCCTTAATGAGGCTTCTGGGTGGCATACTATTATGCTGCTGCTGGTTCCTGCCTATCATTTTGGTCTTTTGAAAAATTAAAATTTTGGTAAGAAACTTTTTAAAGTGCACACACATAGAACACGAGCATGTTCTCTTCTCTATCTAATTGGAATTTTCCTCCTTCCCACAACTGAACCCATGTGGGTCAAGGTCATCTGCGATGAACCCATGCTCATACGTTCACGTCATCAGAAGACATAGCCTCCCGTGAGAGCATGTGACATCGTAGACCAATTTCTTCTTCCAGAAGTATTTTCTGGCCCAACCCTCCAGGCCACCCAAGTACCTATTGCACGTCTTTCTTCTCTGCTCTCTGTCATGGCTCCTCCTGCACCAGTCCCGATATGTCGGTGTGCCGTGAGCTCTGTCCTCTTCTGCCTGTGTCCTTGTCCCTCTAGCAATGCCTCTTGCCTCAGAGTGTAAAGAGCCACCTGTGCACAGCGTCGGCCTACTCTTGGCCCTCCTTGCTCTGTGACTGCTAAGGGACTCCTCCTTTTGGGTGGCGGCTTGCCTGGTACCCCTGTGAGTTTCCTCCCAAGTCTCACCCCCAGTCTCCACTGCTTATGTTGATCGATCTTGGTTGTCAACTTGAGAGCTTGAGGGATCCCTGGTCAGGTGACTAGATGGTTAGGGTACTAACTCACGAGTGGGCTACCCACTGATGAATGCGTAGCTAAATGGGTGGTTTGGAGGTGGGTCTGGGAGGAAGACGGCCAGGAGAGGGCATGGCCTTGGGAACTATATTTGTTCTCGGGCCTCTTCCTCTCTGGCTGTTTTCTGTGCACTACTTCCCAGCAGTGATGAAGTGGGCCAATTTGCCCTTCCGTGACCTTCTTCCACGAAAATTTTGCCTTTTCCGGTTAACAATAAACTAGAACCTCTAAGATCACACACCCAAATGAACCTATTCTCCTTTAAGTTACAGATGGCAGGTATTCTGGTCCATCAATGAGAAAGCTGTATAACCCACTCTGTGGCCTGACCAGTCTCAATAACAAAACCGCCTCCCATCCCCGCCACTCAGGGCATCACCCGAGGGTGATCGTTGGTCCTTTTCTTTTGTCACATGTCTCGTCAAGCTCATTGTAAGTACTGTTAAGTCTTCCTTTAAAAATAGATCCCCCAAAACCACTATTTATACCGTGGCGATGGCTACCTCTCTTCTCACACTGTATCCCCACCACTCGGGCCACTGGAACCTTCCTTCTCTGGGGTCAGTCTTCCTCCTAGACAGCCACAGGGTAGCCTCTCCTCATTCTCTGTTCATGCTCTCTCCTCTGCCCTAAAATTCTCAGTGCTTTCCGGCTTTTACTGAGGGAAGACTTCTACACTGATTCTTCTTTGGAGGCTCTCAGCTGCTTCCTGAAGCCTGCCTTTCCCCTTGTTCTTACCTGGCCTTTAGCTGTGCTAGAGACGTGAAGCTCCCTCAGTCCTGACCTTACAAGCATTCTTTTGCTTAGCGAAAGCCAAGGTATTAAAGGCTGCGTCATCAGCGAGCACCAGTGTGCGGGATACCAGCGACTTCCACTACAGGACACAATCTCCACATCTCTTTCTGTTTGAAGAGATTCTCTGTGTCTTTGATCACCACGCACTGGATATTCGTCTCTGATTGTGGCTTGTACATGGTAAGTACCATAGTAGCGCATAGTTTCTTGGGGGTAACTAATACCAAATATTTTAAATGCAGTAAAAACCTTTAAAATTATGAACTTTGGATATGAAACAATGTAAAATTCGAGTTAACCATTCATAGCTGTACAGTAGAGAGAAAACTTGTCTCGGTCATTACGACAATGGAGTTATTTCTCTGCTAAGCGAACCTCAGCGTCTCCCTCTTGCTTACATTAGTGTACGGTTTGAATCTGGATTCACCCCCCTCCCCCGTGAGCCTCATGTATTTGGATATAGTGGGCTACCTGTATAACCATGTGGCATTTGGCGGTGAGGACTGGCTGGAAGGGGCAGATGCTTGGAGTTTGACCGGGAGGGACTGTGTCAACGTGCGGAGGTTGTGGGAATGGCACTCAGGATGGAGTTTTCAGGTTTGTGTTATTAACTTGCTGGCCAAGAATTGAGAGAGGGGCACTCATCCTGGCTCTTGCCCCCACAACTGGCAGCTTGAACTAAGTAAAGGAAGGAAGAAGATAGGTTGCAGCTTCTTCTTGGGAAAGCTCCGGCTTCGCCTGAGTCTCCAGACATCCACCTGCCTCACCTGGCTTTCTGTCTGCAATGCCATGAGCTGCTCTTCAGCCTCTGCTACATGCTTCCACCATGGCCAGCAGCCCACGAATGGACTATGTGAGATCCTCAGGGAAGTGTGAGCTGAAATAACTCTCTCCTCCCTTAAGCTGTGGATGTTGGGTATTCTGTCCCAGCAATGAATAAGTAGCTCAGACAGTGTTAAGCTTTAGAAGTGTCAAAATTTTCTAGATGCTGGCCCCACTCCGGAATGCTGATGCTATGGGTTTGGGGTGGGCATCACTGGGGAACTGATGTCTCTGTCCAGCTCCTGGGTGCTGATGCTAGAGCTGCTGCTTGCCCCGCAGACTCCACCTGCAGAACCAGGTGTGTAGGAGAAGGTTCAAGGGGCTAGGTGGTCTGACACTGCAAACTTCCTCCTCCAGCCCCGTTTGCCTCTTCTGCCCGGTCTCCTATATCCTTTGGTTTTGTTTAGTGCAAGGAAATATACTCCTTCCTTTTCCCATTCCCCAATCCTGGTGCTACCTCTAACTCCTATTTCATCCCTTTCGCCTCTTATTCTCTCTTCTCTCCATCCTCACTCTACCCCCCAATTTTCTTTCTGGCTAAAATTCTGCATTTAAGGATTCAAGAATTTCTTTTATGCCTGCCCTCATTATATTTGCCCTGTTGGAATTCAGTTGGAATTCCTGGCCTGAGTTTCTGTCTCCAGCATGATCTGCCCTATCCTGCTTTCATAATGGTGGGTTGGGGGGGGGGGCATCCCCTATGTCGAAACTCAGCAGCATGGCTGCTCTTCAGAGAGTTTCATGGCTCACAGCCAATATTTGCCAACCTGGTGGTGGTACTCATTAGTGGGTTTGTGTGTTGTACGTACATGCTTGTAGGGAATAGGAAGAGAGTATGTGTGTGGGGGGGTGGGGGGAAGAAAACTTGTTAAATCTGCCCAAGAGGACTCTTCCAATACACAAACTCCACATAGTGCCACTTGGGGACTGAGGTTGACAGGCATGAGAATTGTAAAAAAAAAAAAAAAA